>PVIA01013664.1:0-30962 GCA_004024845.1 Tonatia bakeri
TGCACCCAGAGATGCAAAAGAAAGCAAACTAAAATATTAGCACTATTACTGTATGTATCGCCCTTCTGGACACGTCTAAGGGCTCATTTCTTCGATCTGCCTAGACTACATTACCTATTTAGATTCCTCATATGGGTGCAGAACTTGTACATTTCCAGATTCTGCTTCTAATGTGTGCATTGAAGGGTGAAGATCTCTTTCTCAAGTTTTGGGTCGTAGCATGTTTAGCATTGTTCTGATCATGTTATTGTTTAACTGTAATGGGGATTCATTTTGGAGCTTCTGTAAGAGTCTGTTACAGAAGTCCTGAACAACAGAAAGTTCTTCTCCATTCTCTGTGAATGTTAGCATAAGGGTGATGAGAGCCAAAACATACTGCGTAGGGTTTCGAGGCAGCACTGCTTGTTGAACCTTGTCTTAAATCAGGATGGCCAAAAAGTCTGTTCAGCCCTACAGTTGGTTCTGTTCCCAACCTCACTTCCACTGTCAGCCCCCTCCTCACCACCTGGCTTCCGTCGCTTACACTTGCCTTTAACATCATTTGAAACTGTTTTGTTAGACTGCGTCATGGCTGCCATCATATCAGCATCTAATAAGAAAATCTCACCACAAGTGGCAAATGTGTGTGGCCCTTTTCCCACTGAAGACGCATGAACACGAGCAACATTCCTGGCTGTTTTGGCTTTGTCATTTCAAGAAAGGTAAAGGTGCAACTGAAAGTAAGAAAAGGTTTGCGGTGTGTGTGGAGACATTGCTGTGAGTGATGGAACATGTCTGAAGTGGATTGCAAGTTTCATGCTGGAAGTTTTTTGTTCCCAGTTGCCCCACAGGTGGGCAGATCATTTGCAGTGGAGAGTCATGCAGGGCAGACTTGCCCTGACTATAGACCATGTTATGTCACATGGGAGATGGGTGACACACTGAAATTATCCTAATGTAGCATCAAAAATCATTTGCACTAGTGTAACTGGAAAAAACACCAGCTTCCAGGCTGCCTGTCACTACCAAACCCAATAAACAGTGACAGTGATTGAAACTTTTATGGGCACTTTATTCAGATGGCCAGTGATGCGAGAAGATGGTGGGTTTATACCCTAACAGACCATCGTGTCTCCTCTTTCCTGGCCAGACTTTTTAGAACAGGGAATAAACTGGGTGCGGTGAGGGCTTTGAGATTCAGGGAGGATTAGGTGAGCAAAGCTGCAGCATTCCTGTTCTGGGCAGTTAGCTGTTCACAGGAATGGCGGTCATCTGTATCTTCCTGGAACACAAAAGGTCTGAATGTTCCCAGGTGGTAATCTTCAGCACTGCCCCAGGAGGTCAGCTGTTTTCCCAGGAGCCAGGATGGGCCTTATCTGTAGTTTCTGAATCAAAAGCCTTAACGTACACATTACTTGGTAGAGTTATAACTTCTTCCCTTAAGGTAAAATTTTACAAGTCTTGAGTCCCCTTTCACTAGCATGTTACATTAATCATTTTGACACGTGGGCTGCACACAAATTAAGTGGGGTGGTAGGGGACCCTTCTTGATCACATGTCCACAAGTGGTTCTGTACTGAAAGATAAGGGAAACCTTCCATTTCCAAGGCCAATTTGTGGGGGGTGCAAAGTGAAGCGTTCATATTTGAGAAAAATGTGGAACAGGAGAAATTATGGGCAAACAAAGGAACCACCACAGCAGCCTCTCCAAAGGGCGGTCTTCGTCCATCGGAGGTGATGTCCCCCAGTGGTGGACTGGGGAGGGAGTCCTGCAGTGGGAGCTCCTGGGGAAACCAGCAGGTTCCTAGCAACATGTAACACTCTGATTTGGATAAACTGAAAGCACCATCCAAGCGAAAGAGCCTGGAATCTGTTAGCAGAAGACATGTAAGCTTAAGCATAAGGTGAGAGTGCATGTTTCTGTTTCTGACCACAGAAAAACGGTTTTAGCTTGGCTGCGCTGTCATGGTTCATACACAGTACTTATCAGACCTTGCACCTTCGTGTGGCCTTTGAGTTTGGCCTTTCCGACTTTCCTGTTGGAGAGAAACTTCCATTCCGTGGAAGACTGCAGAAGGCGCCTGGAAGGTTTCTGTGCTCTGAAAGATAACAATGTTGTGGGACAATGGAATGGTGAAATCACTTACAATGTGGCAGAGGGCACTGGAAGAAAACAGCGAGGCTGTTTTGCAGTCACGTTGTACTGGGAAAAGGAAAAGTGTGTCTGTCATTGCATCTCAGGCTAAAAAAGCCAAGGAAGCTTTCAGTCCAGCCATTAGTGGTATCTGCGGACCATCTGTCAGTCACTGCTGCCATCCGGTGGCCGTTTTGGGGAATGACACCTTAGTGTAGGTCACCAGGAAAATTGGTTGAATTCAATAGAATATCAATGACTTTGGATGGCAGTAGTCATTATAAGTGCTTTGGAAAACATGTAAATGGCAGCACTGTTCAGTTACCTTGTGACTGGTTTGCAGGTGAAGGACAAAGGAGCAGTGAACGTGCACTGTGTGACCCTTTTCTGAAGTGGTTTTGCAGCCTACTGTAGTCAGGCTTTGACAAGTGACAGGCGTGCTTGAAAGTCATTTGTCTCTGCTGCAGGTTCCTTAAATAATGCAGAGGTAAAAATTATACCTAATGCTGCACCAAGAGTTACCAAAAGAAGCAAAGTAAAATATCAGCCGTATCATTGTGTGCATGTGCCCTTTCCTGGTATGTCTACAGCCTCTTTTCTTGGATTTGCCTGCACTTCACCAGCCCTTTTACATTCCTTGTATGGGTGCAAAACTTGTCCATTTGCATCTTGTTGTTGCAACATGTGCCATCCAAGGTGAAGATTTCTTTCTCAAGTTTTGTTATAGAGCATCTTCACCATGTGTCATGTCGAGTTATTTTGTAATTGTACTGGTGGTTCATTTAGTAGGTTCTGTAGGAGTCTTCTTCAGAATTCCCAAACAAGAGAACTTTGTCATCCATTCAGTGAGTGGTAGTTTCAGTGCTATGAGGGGGAAAAAAAACATTGTGCAAGATTTCAAGGCTGTGATGATGGTTGAACCTTGCATTAAATCGGGATGTTAAAAAGTTCAGTGTCGCCCTGGCTGGTGTAGCTCAGTGGATTGAGCGCGGGCTACGAACCAGGCATCACAGGTTCGATTCCCAGTCAGGGCACATGCCTAGGTTGCAGGCCATGTCTCCCAGCAACCACACATTGATGTTTCTCTCTCTCTCTCTCTCTCTCCCCCTCCCTCCCTTCCCTCTCTAAAAAAAAAAAAGTTCAGTGTGGTCCCCCCTCCCCCCCCACTGCATACCTACCCCATCCAATCACTTTGATCATGCATACATGCCTTTATGTCATTCAAAACTGTGTTGTTAGACTGCACCATTACAGCTGTTATACCGGCTTCCATTAAAAAAATCTGAGCATGACTGGTGAATATGTGTGTGGCCATGTTCACAGTGAAGAGGAAATAGCATAGGCAACATATTTGGCCATTTTGGCCTTGTCATTTCAAGAAATGGGAAAGCATCACTGTAAGGTAAAGAAAGATTTATGGTGTGTGTGGAGATGTTGCCGTGAGTGATGCAACAAGTCTGAAGCGGATCGCAAAGTTTCATGCTGGAGATTTCTCGCGTGCAGTTGCCCTATGAATCTGGTATACTAGTTGCAGTGGAGGGCCGAGGTTCACTGAGGACAGACCATGTTATGGCACATGGGAGACAGGCAACATACTTAAAGCACCCTAATGAAGCGTGGAAAATCATTTGCACCAGCAGAGTTAGGTCTATCGCTTTGAAGTTTGGGTTCCACAGGAGTGAAGTGGGAAGGAGGGAGGACCCATCTTCACCTCATATCCACATGAGATTCTCTACTGAAAGATAAGGAAAATGTTACATTTCTAAAATAAATTGTGAGGGGGGATGAATCATGGATGTTTTACAATAATGTGAAATGGGAGAGATGGAGGGCCAGTAAGGGAACCACCACCATCTTCCTCCAAAGGGCGGTCATCATCCAAAGGAGGTGAGGTTTCCCTTGTAGTGGATTCTTGAGGGAGTCCTGCAGTAGGAGGTGTTTGTGGAAATCCATCAGGTTACTCACAACAGGTACTGCTCCTTTTGAGACCAACAGCACCCTCCAAGGGAAAGAGTGCAGAATTCATCCTCAGAAGACTCTGAAACTGCAGGATGAGGTAAGAGCGCACATTTCTCTTTGGTGACCATGGAAAAGGTGTTTCAGCCTGGCTGCGCAGTCGTGATTCATCCGCTGTCCTCAGCAGACCTTGCACCTTCGTGTGACCGTTGAGTTCAGTACTCTGAATTTCTCTCAGTGGAGAGAAATTTCCGTTCCCAGGAATCCTGCAGAAAGTGCCTGGAAGAACTCTCTGCTCCTGCAAGACAGCAGAAGGGAGTGGAATAGAATGGTGACAACATTATGCCGTCACATTTTTTTTTTTTGGAGAAAAGTGTGCCCATCTTTGGATCTCAAGGTTATAATGGATGGAATCTTTCAGCCAAGACAATAGTGCGTTATGTGTTGCCTTTGTCGGTCTCTGCTGCCATCTTGTGGCCGTTTTGGGGGATGAACCCTCCATGCAGGTCGGCAGGAAAAGTGTTGGATTCTAGTGTAATATCAATGAGGTTGGACGGCAGTGGTATTTCCAAGTGCATCCCAAAGCATCCAAATGTCAGCACTGTCTAGTTACCTTGTGAGTGGTTTTCACAATAAGAGCCAAAGCAGCAAGAAACTTTTTTTGCGTTATTTCTTGGAACTGCTGTTGTAGTATTTTAGAGTCATGTTTTTAAATGTACCAAGTGTGTTTGAAGTCGTTTGTCATTTGCTTTGTCTGTGCATCTTCCTTATACAATGAGAAAAGTGAGATTTCTTCAATTTTGTCCACCATGGGATAAAAAAGGAAATAAAATAAGTAAAATAAAATGAAATAAAGTAGAACTGCTATAATTTCAATTACATGCCCTTTTTTGCATGTCTTCAGACTGGTTTCCTCTGCATTGGATAATGAACAAAACTTATGAAAACTGTTGAGTGTTTGTGTGGCCATTTTGATATTGAGTCTGGATGAAGATAAGCCAAGTGTTTGTTATGCCAGGGTTTGTAAATGAAAGAAGAGTAAAAATGTGAGATAAATGGAAGAAAAGATGTGTAGCACGTGGAAGGTGCTGGGATTGATCTAAGATGTCCTAATTGCCTTCCAGGTTCATGTTGGCCATTTGTCAGCATTCTGAACACATCAGATGAACTCGTTGCTGTTCAAGGCCATCCAGTCCAGGTGTTGCCTGAGGAACAACCCCATGAGGCTACATGGGAAACAGAGGACATACTCAGCATACCCAAATCAAGTGCCAAAAAACGTTGGCACCAGGATGGTCATGTTGATCACTTTGCGTTTGAGAGCAGCGGACTGGGAAGAACACCTCAAGCATCATTAGGGACAGCATTTTCACATCGGAATGTCCTCGAGAAGGTAAGGAAAGTGTTGTTCCAACACAAATAGGTAGATGAACACATAACACATTCCATCAACATGGCACATAAGACATGGTGGGGCAAGAAAAAGAAGCTACATCTGACACTCCAAAGGTGAGACTCGCTTCAAAGAAAGTGTGTGGACTGGGAAGAGCAGCTGAAGCAACATTTGGGACAGCATTTCCATGTTGGACTGCCTTCTAGAAGGTAAGGGAAGTGTTGTTCCAACACAAATAGGCACATGAACACATAACACATTACAGTAACATGGCACAGAAGAGATGATAGGGCAAGAGAAAAGAAAGTAGATCTGAGACTGAAAAGGTCAGACTCGCTTCAAAGAAAGTGTCTTTGTGTGAGCAATAGGTTATGGGCCTGGTTGGGGTCGATGTAGGGGACAGGGTCAAGTCTAGGGGCTAGGGTCAAGAGGCAGGGTTCAGGGGTCAGGTTCCTCCTTAGGGCTGGGGCTAAGGGCTAAAGGCAATGTCAGGGCAGGGGGCCATGGCCTAGGGACTAGGAGTCTAGGGGTCTAGGGATCTAGGGGTCTAGGGTCTGGAGTCAGGTTTAGGGCTAGGGTCTGGGGGCCAGGGCTAGGGGCTGGGGCCTGGGGCTAGGGCCTAGGGTTAGGGTTAGGGTTGGGGGTAGGTTTCAATTTAGAGTTAATAGTAGGATTAGGGCTAGGGTTCAAGCTAGGAGTAGAGTAAAGGTAGAGTTAGGGCTAAGGTTAGGCTTAGCATTAGGTTTAGCATTAAGGCTAGGGATAGGACTAGAGTTATGGCCAGGTGTTGGTTTAGGCTCAGGTTTAGTGTTAAGTTTAGTTTTTTTAAAATATATTTTATTGATTATGCTATTACAGTTGTCCCATTTCCCCCCTTCACTCCCCTCTATACACTCTCCCAACCACATTCCCCACCTTTAGTTCATGTCCATGTGTCATAAGCTCTTTAGCTTCTACATTTCCCATACTATTATTGCCCTCCACCTATTTTCTATGTACCACCTATGCTACGTATTCTCTGTACCTTTTCCCCCTCTCTCCCCCTCCCACTCCCCTGTTGCTAACCCTCCATGTGATCTCCATTTCTGTGGTTCTGTTCCTGTTCTAGTTGTTTGCTTAGTTTTTTTTGTTTGTTTGTTTTAGGTGTGGTTGTTAATAATTGTGAGTTTGCTGTCATTTTACTATACATTTTTTTAAATCTTCTTTTTCTTAGATAAGTCCCTTTAACATTTAAAAAATAAGGGCTTGGTGATGATGAACTCCTTTAACTTGACCTTATCTGAGAAGCACTTTATCTGCCCTTCCATTCTAAATGAAAGCTTTGCTGGATAGAACAATCTCGGATGTAGGCCCTTGCCTTTCATGACTTGGAATACTTCTTTGTATTCTCTTCTTGCCTGCATGGTCTCTTTTGAGAAATCAGCTGACAGTCTGATGGGAACTCCTTGGTAGGTAACTGTTCCCTTATCTCTTGCTGCTTCTAGAATTCTCTCTTTCATTTTTACCTTGGCTAATGTAATTATGATGTGCCTTGGCGTGTTCCTACTTGGGTCCAACTTCTTTGGGACTCTCTGAGCTTCCTGGACTTCCTGGAAGTCCATTTCTTTGCCAGAATAGGGAAGCTCTCCTTTATTATTTGTTCAAATAACTTTTCCACTTGTTGCTCTTCCTCTTCTCCTTCTGGTATCCCTATAATTTGAATGTTGGATCATTTAAAGATGTCCTGGAGGTTCCTAAGCCTCTCCTCATTTTTCTGAATTCTTATTTCTACATTTTTTCATGGGTGTATGTTTCTTTCTTCCTTCTGGTCCACTACATTGATGTGAGACCCAGCTTTTATTCCGTCACTATTGGTTTCCTGTGCATTTTCCTTCATTTCACTTAGCGTAGTCTTCATTTTTTTCACCTAATTTACAACCAAATTCAACTAATCCTGTGAGCATTGTGATCACCAGTGCTTTGAACTGTGCATCTGATAAACTGGCTTTCTCTTCATCGGTCAGTGGTATTTGCTGTGGAGTTTTGATCTGTTCTTCTGTTTGGGCCATTTCTTTTTGTCCTGTCATACCTGTTAGGTAGTGAGGGGCAGAGCCTTAGGTGTTCAGCAGGGTAGGTCAACCCAGTTGCTGGGTTGTGATGCTGTGTGTGGGGGTGGGGTCCGAGAGGGAACAATGGTGCTTGCTGTGCTCTCTGTCAGCTTTCTGTCCCTTCTGCTGCTTCCCTCCAAGCAAACTGGGCCTTTGTGGTGCTGATTCCCATGTGGGTGGGCTCTAGTACATTCTAGAACCCTGTGGGTCTCTCTAGTGACCTCTCTTGTGAGGCTGGGAGTCTCTCCCTGCGCCTCAACCCCCGGAGGTGTTTTCAGTCAGTGATTTGAGGCTTTATTTCCCCGGTGCTGGGATCCTGGGTTGCTTGGTCTGTCTTGTTCCACAGTTTTGCCTGGTTTATCTGCATGGGAATGTGGGATTGCTGGATCAGCCAGCCGCCTTGTGCACAGTGCCTCACTTCACAATCACCGCCTCACTGGGTCTGCCTGTTGCCACGTTGCGCCCGGGGTCTGTCAGCACTGCCTGTGCACCCAGGGTCTGCCTGTTGCTGTCTAGCATGCCTGGAATGCCTTGCAGGCCTGGTGCCACTGCTTTTTGTGCTGCAACCCCCTCTCCACCCACTGTCTGACTCCACCCTGCTTAGCAGTCTGGATGAATGTGTCTATTTTAACTCCTTGGTTGTTGGACTTCCATACAGTTCAAGTTTATGTCAGTTCTGGTTGTTATTTTGTTTCTAAATTGTTGTCCTTTTTTTTTGTTTGTGCAAGGAGGCACAGTGTGTCTACCTACACCTCCATCTTTGCCAGAAGTCTCAACCCTTTCCCTAATCTTAACACTAATGTTAAACCTAACCCTATCCCTACGCCTAACACTTATTTCCCTTAAACTTAACCCTAGTCCTAGGCCTAATCCTAATCCTAAAACTAGCCCTAATCATAGCCCTAACCCTAAACCTATCCTAGCTCTAAACCCAACCCTAATTCTAAGCCTCTTCCTAACACTCTCCCTAACCCTAAACCTATCCCAAACCCTCAACCTAACCCAAATTCAAAACCTGACCTTCTCCATAACTCCTAACCCTAACCCTAACAGTTACTCTAGCCCAAGCCCTAACCCTAGAGGTAGTCATAGACCTAGCAATAGCCCTGACCCTAAACCTAACCATAACCCTAATCCAAGCCCTAGCCCTAAACCTAACCCAACCCTAGCCCTAACAATAAACATAACCCCAGCCCTATCCATATCCCTACCCTATGCCTAACCCAAACCCTATCCTGAAAACTAAGCTAATCCTAACCTTAAGCTAATCCTAAAGTTAACCCTAACTCTAACAGTACCCCTAACAATAACCCTGGCCCTAGCCCTAACCCTAAACCTAACCCCAGTGCTAAACCTAACTCTAGCCCTAATTCTACACTAGTCCTAGCCTTAGTCCTAGCCGTAACTGTAATCCTAACCATAACCCTAGCCCTAACCTTAACCATAACATTGGTGTAATCATAACACTATCTGTAACCCTAGCCCATCCCTAACTTAACCCTAACCCTAACCCTAGCCCTATCACTAATCCTAACCTAACCCTAACACTTACCTTAACCCTAAACCTAACCTTACATTTATTCTTAACCCTAATGCTAACACTAACCCTTGCACTAGCCCTAGCCCTAGGCCTAGCCATAAATCAAACCAAAACACTAATCCTAACCATACCCCTAGGCCTAACCCTGCCCTTGCTCTAGACCTAGCCTTAGCCCTATTCCTAGCCCTAACTCTAAACCTAACCATAGCCCTAGCCCTAGTCTTAACCCTAAACATAAACCTAAACATAACCCTAACCATAGCCCAAGCCATATTTATCCCTAAAATTAACCCAAACTGAGCCCTAGCCCTAACCCAAAACCTAACCCTCACCCTAGACCAAGGGTGTCAAACTCATTCTCACTGGGGGCCACATCAGCCTCGCTGTTGCCTTCAAAGGGCCAAAATAATTTTAGGAGTATTAGATATAAATGAAACTGCTCCTTAACTGTTAAGGACTTGAAATTACATTAGCCCTTTAAAGGCAACCACGAGGCTGATGGGGCCTGAGGGCAAAATGAGTTTGATACCCTTGCCCTAGACTAAGCCCAAACCCTAAGCTTAAACATAATGCTAACTCTAACCTTAACCCTAACACCAATCTAACCCTAATGCTAAACCTAAACTTAGTCTACATATAACCCTAACTTTAAACCTAACCCTAACCCTACTTGAATCATAACACTAACCCTACCCCTAGTCCTAACCCTGACACTAACCTAAGTGTAAAATTTACCATATGCATACATCTAACCGTAAACTTAACCCTAGTGCAACCACTAAACTTAACCAAATCCTTAACCTAAGTTCTGTTCTTATTCACAGTCTTAACCTTAAGCATAACCCTAACTCTAGCTCTAAATCTGGCTCTAAACCAAACCCTAACACTAGCCCTCATCTTCATCCTGACCTTAACTTTAACCTTAGCCCTAGGATAACCCTATCCTAAACCTAATCATAACTCTATTTCAAGCCTTTTTTATCCCTAAACTTAACCCTAATCTGAACTCTACACATAATCCAAAATCTAAACCTAACCCTAGATTTCACCCTAAACCTAACCCTAATACCAATCTAACCCTAAGGCTAAACATAAGCCAAACCCTAAGCCTAAACTTACACCTAATCACTACCCCAGCCTTAACCCTAACCATAACCTTAAACCTAGAACTAAACATGACCCTAATCCTAACCCTAACCCTAGTTCTAACCTTCACCCTAAGATTATCCTGAACCTTAGCACTAGCTGAAACCCTAACCTAAAGCAAAACCTAACCCTAGACTTAAACTTAACCCTAATCCTAACCCTAACCATACACTAAACCTATCACTAACCCGTACCTTAACCCTCATTCTAGCCCATACCCAAAGCCTAACCATGAACCTAACACTAGTATTCACCCTACCGTAACATCAAATCTAACAAAAACCCTAACACCAACCCTAAGTTTGTCAGAAAACCTAACCCTAACCCCATGCCTAGCCCTAGCCCTACCTTGCACCCTAAACCTAACTGTAACTCTAAACTTAACTCTAGCCCTAATACTAAACCTAACTCTAGCAATAATGTGAACCCTAACCCTAACCTAACCCTAGCATTAGCACTAAATCTGAACCTAAAGCTAGCCATAAACCTAAAGCTAACCCTAACCCTAACCCAAAACTTAACACTATCACTAAACCAGTCCTGTCCTAGCACTAGCCCTAAAATTAACCTACCATTCAACCTAACCATAGTCTTAGTCTTAACTGTATCCCTGGTCCTAGCCCTAGCCCTAAACCTAAACCTAACCGTAACTCTAACCCTTACACTAACCCTAACTCTAACCATAACACTAGCCCTAACCTTCATCCTGAACTTATGCTTGCCCCTAGCCCTAGACATAAGCCTAACCTAAACCTAACCCTAAACCTAGACCTGACCTAACCATTACCTTATGCTAACCCTACCTTAAACTTATTCCTACTCAACCTACCTAAAAGTTATTCCTACTCAAAACCCTAACACTCACCCTAGCCCAACTCTAACTTTAACACTAAATATAACACTAGACTAACACCTAAGACTAACCCTAACCCTAGCCCAAACACTAACCTAACTCTAACCCAAAACCTAAACTTAACCTTAACATTAATCCAAACTCCAGGCCTAAACCTAACCATAAACCAAACACTACCCTATCTTAACCATACCCACAATCTTCCCCCTGCTTCTAGCCCTATCCTGAACCATAAGATTAACACTAACCCTAGCCATAGTCCTAAACTTAACCTTAACTTAACCCTAAAACTAACCCTAGCCCCAGCCCCAATTCTAACACTAACCCTTGTGCTAGACCCAACCCTAACCTAAATCTAATCCTAGACCTAACACTAACCCTAATCCTAACCTTAACCCTACACTAAACCTAACATAAGCCCAAACCTTAACCCCAACCTCAACCTTAACCCTAGCCCTAGCCATAACCCTAACCTAAACCCAAACTGAACCCTAGACCTAACCCTAACCCTTTCCAAACCTTAACCCTACATTAAACCTAACACTAGCTCAAATGTTAACCATCATCGCAATCCAAATCCTAAACCTAACTCTAGCCCTAACCCTAACAAAAACCCTACACCTAGCCATAACCCAAGCTTACCCTAACCTCAATCCTAACACTAAATCTAACCCAAATCCTAACACAAGCCATAACTGTAACCCCAAACCTATCCCTAACCCAATGCCTAGCACTTATCCAAAACCCAACCATAACCCAAATCATAATGCTAGACTTAACTCTAACCCTAAACCTAAACCAAATCCTAACTTTAACCCTAACCAGATGCCTAGCCCTAATCCAAAACAAAACTATAACCATTACCCTAGACATAATTATAACCCTAAATCTAACCCTAGCCCTAAACCTAACCATAATCCTAAACCTGGTCCTAACCCTAAACCTAACCCTAGACCTGATGCTAACCCTAAACATAACCCTAACCCTAACCTAACCCTAGCAGTGACTGAAACCTAAACCTCACCCTAATGAAAACTAACCTTAGCACCTAACCCTACCAGCACCTAACCAGCACCTAACCCGAATCCTAACCCTAGCCCTAACAAAAACCCTAAACATAATCTCAACCCTAACTGTAACCCTATCCCTATCCCTAATCCTGATTCAAAGCCTAACCCTATCCCTAACCTCTCACTCTAAATCTAACTGTAACCCAAAACCCTAACTATAACTCTAACCCCTAACTCTATACTTACCCCTAGCCCTAGGTGTAATCCTATCCTTAATCCTACACTTAATCCCAGTCCTAACCCTAACCCTAACCCTAAACCTAACTGTAACACTAGCCCTAACCTTAAACCTAACACTAACCCTAATCCTAATCCTAACTATAGCGCTAACCCTATCCTTAACACTAACCTAACCGTAACCCTAGCCCTAGTCCTACACCTAACACTAATTGTAATCGTAATCCTAGCCTTAGCCATAGCCCTAATTCTAACCCAACCCTAACCCTAATGCTAAAAGTAACCTAGCCCTAGCCCCAACACTCCCCTATTCCTAACCCTATTCCTAAACCTAATCCTAAACTTAACCCTAACCCTAATACTGACCCTGACACTAAACCTAATATTAACCCAGGCCCTAGACCTAAACCTAATCTTAACCCCAACACTAACCTTAAACCTTGCCCTAACCCTACACTACCCCATCTCTACCCCAAGCCGTAACTCTAATCCTAACTGTAAACCGAATCATAAACCTAGCCTTAGCCCTAGCCCTAGCCCTAGCCATAGCCCTAACTTAACCCTAACACTTGCCCTAGGCTAACCCTCACCCTAACCCTATCCCTAGGTATAACCCTAAATCCTACCTTAACCCTAGCCCTAACCCTAAATTTAATCCTAAAAATAACCATAGCCCTAATCGTAAACCTAAATATAATCCTAACAATCAATCTAATGCTAACCCTAACCCTAGACAGAACTATAACCTGCAACTTAATTGTAGACTTAACCCTATTGTTAACCCTAACCTGAACCCTAACGCTAGTCCTAGACCTAGCCTTAGCCCTAACTCAAGGTGTAGCCATAAGCTTAAAGATAACCCTAACCAAAACTCTAGTGCTAACCCTAGCTCTAATACTAATCCTAACCGTACCCCTAGCCCTAATACTAACCCTAAACCTAGACCTAAACCTAACCTTAACTGTAGCTCAGCTCTAAACCTAACCGACACTTAACCCTTTTCCTTAACTCTAACCCTAAACCTAGCCCTATACCTAACCCTAACATTAACCATAACCACAAACATATAGACCTATCCTTAATGCTAACCCTAGCCCTAATGCTACCCTAGCCCTAACCGCAAACCTAAAACTAACTATAAACCTAATCCTAGACTTAAATCTAACTCTAAACCTGGACCTTGCCTTAATCCTAATATTAACTGTAATACTAGGACTGGCCCGAACACTAACCCTAACCCTAAATCTACCCTAATCCTAGCCCTAGCCCTAGCCCAATCCTTAGTCCTAACACTAACACTAATACTAACCCTAGACCTAACCCTAACAGTAACACTGTAACCCTAACCATGGCTGTAAACCTCATCCTAACCCTAAACCTAGCCTTAAACCTAACCCTAACCCTAACTGTAAACATACCCCTAAATTTCTCCCAAACCATAACTCTAACCCAAATACAAACCCTAGCCCTAAACCGAATGCAGAACTTAACCATAAACCTAACCTTAACCCTAGCCCTAGCCGTAGTCCTAACCCTCTTCTAAGTCTAACTTTAACCCTAACCCTAGACTTTGCACTAGCTGAAGCCCTAAGATTAACCCTAGCCCTAACCAGAACTCTAATCCTAACAGTAACCTACCCTAATTATAGCCCTAACCCTAATTCTAATCGTAGCCCTAAATCTTGCTTTAATCTTAACCTTAACTCTACCCCTAATCCTAACCCTAACCCTAATGCTAACCAGTACTAACACTAACCCCGACCCTAAACTATCTCTACACCTAAAATTAACCCTATCCTTAACCCTAAGCAATGACACTAACCCTAAATCTAATCGTAATCCTATCACTAGCCCTAGTACTAGTCCTAACCATAACATTGACCCTAATGTTAACCCTAACTCTAACACTAAACTAACCCAAAACCTAGCCCTAGTCCTAACCCAAATGCTAAACCTAACCCTAACCATAAATATAACCATAGGCCTAGTTCTAGCTCTATACCTAACCCTAACCCTAAACATAATCCTAATCCTAATCCTAGACCTAGACCTAGCCCTAGGCATAGCTGTAATGTTAACCCTAATCCTAGTGCTAGTCCTAGCTCTCACAATAATCCAAACCCTAGCGCTGGCCCTAAGCTTAAATATAAGCCTAAAACTAACCTTAGCCCTAGCACTAGCCCAATGCTAATCCTCACCATGGGCCTTGCCCTACCTTTAACCCTGACTATAACTCTAACCCTGGCCCCAGCCCTAATACTAACCCTAGCACTATCCCTACACCTCACCCTAGCTCTAAACCTAGCCCTAGTCCTACCACTAGGCCAGCCCTAGCCTTAGCCCTAGCCATAACCCTAAACCTAACACTATCCCTAACCCTACCCATACTCTAAACTTAGTCCTAGACATAGCCCTAGCCTTAACCCTCACCCTAACCTTAAACCTAACTCTAGCCCTAGACTTAGCCCTGGTCCTAGTCATAGCCCTAAACCTAACCGTAACATTAGGCCTAACCCTAACCCTAATCCAGTCCTAACCCCACCTTTAGCTCTAACCCTAAACGTAGCTCTGGCCCTATACCTAGCCCTAACTCTAATCTAACAATAGCCCTAGCTGTAGCCGTAGTCCTAATTCTAAACCTAATCCTAAACATAACCCTACTCTAATCTTAACCCTGTAACCCTAAACCTAACCAAGGCCTTAGTCCTAACCCTAACCTTAAACCTAAACCTAACTCTATAACTAATACTAACACTACTCTAAACCTATCCCTAGCCCAAACCCTCACACTAATCGTAGCTCAAAGTTGAACCCTAACTCTCAACCTAAACCTAACGTAACCCCTAAGATTAACCCTAACCCTAGCCCTAACACTAACTTAATCCTAAACTAATACCTAACCATGAACCTAACCCTGCCCTAACCCCAACCCTAACCCTAGCCCTAGCCCTAAGCCTGACCCAAAGCCTAACCCTTACCCAAGCCCAAGCCCTATTTATCCCTAAACTTAACCCTAAACTGCACTGTAGCTCTAATCCAAAACTTCACCCAAACCCTAGTCTTAACCCTAAACCTAATCCTAAATCTAATATTAACCGTAATCCTAATCTAATGCTAAACCTAGCTCTAAGTGTAACCCTAACCCTAAATTTAACCCTAGCCTTAGCTTAACCCTAGCTCTAACACTAGCTATAAACATAACCCTAACCCTAACAGTAACCCTACCTGTAACTCGAACCCTAACCCTGCCCCTATCCCTGGCTCTAGCCCTAACACTGACCCTAACCTAACCCTAAAACAAGCCCTAACCCTAGTGCTAGCCCTCAACCTAACTGAACCCTAAATCTAACACAAACCTAACCCAAACCCTAAATTTGTCCCTAAACCTAACCCTTACTTAATGCCTATTCTTAATCCAAAATATAACTATAACAATAACCATAAAACTAGACTTAATGTTAACCCTAATCTTAACACTCTCCCTAGACATAACTGTAACCCTAACCCTAGCCCTAACACTAAGAGTAACCCTAACCCTATCCTCACCCTACAACTAACACTAATATTAACCTAATGATAGCATAAACCCCAAAACTAAACCTGACCCTAAACCCTAACCCAAAACCTAATGATAGCCCTAACCTTAACACTAACCGTAAACCTAACAACCCCTAGCCCTAACCCCTCCTAACCCTAAACCTAACCCTAGTCTTAGCCCTAACCCAATCCCTAACACTTACCCTAGCCAAACAGCCCAAACCCCAACCCTCATCCTGGTCTTATCTCTAGCTCCAATGCTAACCCTAACTTTAACACTACCTCTACCTGTATCCCTAATCTCAACTTTAACCCTAATGGTATCCCCAAACCTGAACCAATCCTACATCTATCACCACACCTAATCCTCACCCTCACCCTAACACTCTCCCTAATCCTAACTTTCACCATAACTCCTAACCCTAACCGTAACTGTAGCCCTAGCCCAAACCCTAGCCCTCAGCTTAGTCCTAACCCTAACCTTAATACTAACCTAATCCTAAACCTACTCTAGCCTTGACCAAGTCCTAGCCCTAATCCTAACCATAACCTTAATCATAAACTTAGCCCTAGTCCTAAACTTATTTCAACCCTAACCCTATCCCTAAACGTAACCCCAGCCTGAGCCCTAACGCTAGCCCATCCCTACCCACTCCAACCCTATCCCTAAACCTAACCTTAGCCCTAGTCCTAACCCTCACCTTAACCCTAACACTAACCCCAAACCCAATGCTAGATTTAACGTTAACCCCCACCCTAATGCTAACCCTTACTCTAACCCTACACTAGTCCTAGCCTTAGACCTAGATGTAGCCTTAACCTAACCGTAGCCCTAGTATTAACTCTAACCCTAAACCTAAACATAAACCTAACCGTTGCCCCAGCTCTATTTATACCTAAAATTAACTCCATGGGAGCCCTAGCCATAATTTATAAAGAACTCTTATAACAACACCAAAATATAAATGATTCAATTAAAAATGGATAGATGTTTCTTCAAAGAGTACATGCAGGTGGCCAGAAGACATGTGAAAAGAAGCTCAGTGTCAGTAACCATCAGAGGACTTCAAATTAAAACCACAATAAGACATCATCTCCCACTTGTCAGCATGGGTATCAACATATCAACAAACATGTTGGGAAGACGTGGAGAAAAAAGAACTGTTCTGCACTGTTGCTAGGATTTCAAATCGTTGCAGCCACTGTGGGAAGCAATATGGAGATTCCTTTAGAAAACAAAAGTAGAAAAATCATATGTTCCAGAAAATCCATTTCTGGGTATTTATCTGAAGAAATGAAAACACTAATTCAAAGAGAAAAATGCAACCCTATGTTTACTGCAGTGTTTTTTTACAATAACTAAGATATGGAAGCAACCCAAGTGCCCAACAATACAACACTGGTAAAGAAGATATGGTACATAAATACAAGGTAATATTACTCAGCCATAAAAAATAATGAACCTCAGCATTTGTGATAGTATGGGTAGACCTAAGAAAGACAGATATCATATAATTTCACTTATATACAAAATCTACAAAGATAGAAGCGATGAACAGACAAAACAGAAACAGATGCAGATGCAGAGAAGAAACTGATGGTTGCCAAATGAAAGTGAGTTTGGGAGGCTGAGAAAAAGAGGTGGTCGGATTAAGAAGTACAAATTGTTAGTTACAAAATGGTCGTGGGTATGTAAACTATGGTATAGGGAACATAGTCAATAATATTGTGACAACTATGTACTGCAGTCAGGTGAACACTGAACTTATTGGGGGATCACTTCATAAGTTACATAAATGTCTATCCACTATGATACACTATAGGAGATGGCCCTGCATGGTAATCAGGCCTGCCTTGTACCTAGACTGCTTTGAGACTTGCTCTTTGCTAAAACTCCCTCACCCTGAAATGAGGCAGCAAAAATTTACTGCATAGTTATAAAGAAACTTCCTAAAATCTATGCTAAACCTTCCAAGTACCAGTGTAACCAGTTCAGCCACTTTTCCCTTTGCATTTGCAACTATCCTTTTTCTATGATGTGATTAGCGACATCCTCTCCTTTGTTTTCTGTAAAAGGTAACCACCTAAAGCGAACCCACGCACAGTAAATGAGGACCATCATATAATGTGCCAAGAAAAGCTTGTCAAGGCAAGGATTGAGGTGCTCTCCTCTTGAGAGAGTGGCTGTGGACCCTTTTCCTCCACAGGACATGGTAGTCCATGTGAATTTGTCTTGTATCTCATCCACAATGTCGCCGACCTCACAAGCTTGGGTCCACATCAATCCACACCTGAAACTAAATTAATATTGAATGACAACTGTAATTAAAAATTTAAAAAACTTACAAAAACAGTTATGTAAGAAAAAAATTTTTACACATGTATCCTGATGCATTTTGAAGTATTTAGTAGTGAAATGATACTTTAACTAGGATTTGCTTTAAAATACTTCACCGAGGAAAGTAAAATGAAGCAAACATCATGCTAATAATCATTAAATCTGTGGTTCATTTTAATATTATCTATTTCACATATGATTAAAATTTTCATTATAAGAAGGTTTTTTTTTAATGTTAGTGAATGGGAGAAAATAAATCAGTGGCATCAACAATAAACCAACCTTTTGAGGCATTTGCTACAAAGGAGAGTAGAGAAATGGGCAGTACCTGTGGGGAAAAAAAAACTAAAGCTATGCCCTGAAGGTTAACTTTAAGTTATTATAGTATATAACTTATGGGAAAGAACCTTCCTGTATACATGAAAGTTGTTTTCTAGATTTCTAGTCTTTGGTTATCTTGTTACTTTTAAATACCTATTCCAAGTATGTCTCAAATGCTTCAATTAAAAAAACAAAACAAAACAAACAAGTGAGCAAAATATACCAGAGACATGGAAATAAAGAACAAACTCTCAATAACCACAGGGGCGGGGGAAGGGGATAATGGTGTGAAGAAAGGGAAGGGTCATCAAGGAACATGCAGAAAGGACCCACGGACAAAGACAATGGAGAGGCTGAGGACTGAATGTGGGGGGTTGGGGTAGGTAGGACGGGGGAGAGTAATGGAAGGAAAATGCGGACAACTGTAACTGAACAATAATAAAAAATAAAAATTTAAAACAATGTGTAAATTTAAGTGCTTATATTTAAATATTTAAATTTAAGCAGGAATGATGATAATAATTTTAATTCATTCTTTAGTTCTAGTTAAAGAAGATCAACTACACCCTCCAAAAAATCAGATGAGAAAGGAAGTGTGCTTTGTTCAAATATGAATTACAATTCTGTACACTATATTTTTTACATTCCTTCCAGAGCATTTAATTGAGAAATCAGTATATTTACCTTAAAAGTTAGAGAAGCTTATATTTTGGGTTGCTTTGTCCTTTTAAACAGCTTATGCAGCCATGTTAACATAGATCTAGAACCTACTATGCACAGAATATATTCACTTTGTCTCTTTAACTGCACTTTTAATAAACTAACCATAACTTTTGTCATTTCTCATTCTCTTGATGTACATTTTATCTTTAGCCAGAGTTGCAGAATTTTGTCCCTGTCAAAAACAGAATGAGCAGATTGTCAATAATATTTATCTGATGCTGAAAGGCAGTTACCATAATTAAAGCAGTTTCTGCAGTCAATGTCAGTTGCTTCTCAATTCGATGGAAGAATTATAACTAGGTTAGTCCCTAGTGAGTTTCTGTTTCTTATTATTAACATGAAGTAAAATATAGTACATTTGGATAAAAGACTAGTGTGTAAATAATTTTCAAGTATATAACCAAAATTTTCCAAATCAACATTAGCAGAAAGGAGAAAGAAAGAAAACAATGTGGACAAGAAGGGGAAGGAAAAAAAGAATAAGGAAGAGGAAGAACAAAAACAACAACAACAAAAGAACACCAGGAGGAGGAGTATGATATATCAAGTGCTGTTCACTATGCTTCTAGCCTTTCACTACTTGACTCGTGATTTGTAAAGGTTGTGAAAGAGAATCTTCCTGAGAGGTCCAATAATACTGCAAGGACCTACATAAACACTTATAGTATGCTTTGAATTATAAGGAGATGCCTACATTTTTAGTTTATGATTCATGCATTTGACAGCAGGGATATGTTGGAATTCCAAACCTAGAAAGGTGTTATTACTGAAAAATAACTCATGGTCATGGACAACACTGTGGTGATTGTTGAGGGGCAAGAAGGTGGGTGGAGGTGGAAGAGGTTATATGGTGGATAAATGGTAATGCAAAAAACTACAGTAAAGTAAACTATTAAAATAAAAAACAAACATATAAAAGAATCAAATTAGGAAAATAAATAAAACTAATTATAGCTAGTAAGCAGTTTTTGAGAATCATTAAACATAATAAAGTTCAGCCTAAATGTGCTGAAATATGTAGGAAAGGAGAAAAAGAACAAGTAAGCATTAAATACTCATCTATCTTTAGTGACACTCATCCTGACCCCATATATGCCCTATCTGAGATATGCATATAAGATCCAGAGCTGCTCAGCAAGTTGTCAGTGAATTCCAACTACTGGGTAAGAGTCCTTGAACTTGAGTGTCTCTGCTGGAGAAAATGAGTGCTAGTTTCAGGTCAGTTACAGAACCCCTCTGTGCCACACACGCTGGCCCTTCAAACCACCCGCAGGGAAAGCTGATGTGGCTGACAAAGGCCCATACCCCTTGTATAACACTAAATCCAGTTATTGTGATCTTTCCATTCTGATCACTTTCTTTTCTAAGTTTGTGAGCCTACTCCCTCTATCCCCCTTGAATTTTCTATATGATTTAACAAAACATATGACTTTAGCATGTTACTTTGTTCTGAGAACCTTTCTATTTTATTGACTTATGGTAATTTGCACAGAGGCACACCAAGAGACCAGTGGAAGTTCAAGAACATATTTTACAAGTGAGTTATGACTGATTCTACCTGGTGAAGTTCCTGGATCAGTGAAAAAAATACCAAATGGTTTCTCACTTTCAGAGCCGATTTTTTTTTTTTTAAGTAAAAATAGGTTCAACCACAAATTTGATCTGTTGCTGGCCAATGATACTTGTTTCTCTTTTATTTTGTTTGGGCCAGTTATCATCATTGGGAAGTGTCTCAGTTATGTTGTTAGATATTTGTAGGTCAAAATGTTTGCCACCTTCATACGTTTGACACAGTGAAAGTCTCAATACT
Organism: Tonatia bakeri; assembly: GCA_004024845.1. Lineage (NCBI taxonomy): Eukaryota > Metazoa > Chordata > Mammalia > Chiroptera > Phyllostomidae > Tonatia > Tonatia bakeri. The sequence continues at coordinate 21,065 of PVIA01013664.1, forward strand.
TCATGACCCCAAACAAATATTTTCTGATCTCACTTAAATGTGGAATCTAATGAACAAAATAAACTGACAGACAAAACAGAAATAGAGGCATGGATACAAGAAATAGACTGACAGGTTTTAGAGGGGAGGAAGGAGGATGGGCCTAGGTGACAGAAAGTAAAGAAATTAGCCAAAAATTTTATGTATAACCCATGGACACAGACAATTGTGTGATGGTGATGACCAGAGGAAAGGGGTGCTGGGGCTGCGAGGAGGTTGGCAAAGGGCAGGAAAATGGAGACCTCTGTAGTACAATAAGAATAAAGGATAACAGCTCTGGCTGATGCAGCTCAGTGGATTGAATGCTGGCCTGAGAATTGAAAGGTCACATGTTTGATTCCCTGTCAGGGCACATGCCTGGGTTTCAGGCAGGGTCCACAGCTGGGGGTGTACAAGAGGCAGCTGATTGATGTATCTCTTATGCAGTAATATTTTCTCCCCCTATTTCTCCTCCCTTCCCTTCTCTCTAAAAGTAAGTAAATAAAATGTTTAAAAAAATAAAGGGCAGCAAAGAAATGTTTGAAATCATTAAAAAATGAAAAGAAAACCTATGGAATTGGAGAAACATTTGCAAATCACCTATCTGATAAGGGATTAATATCTAAGATATATAAAGGTTTCATAAAACTCAATAGAAAAAAATCTTATCAAAAATGACAAGAATGCATGAAGAGAATTTTTCTAAAGAAGATATACAAATGGCCAACATGGAAAGGTGCTGAACATCACTAAACAGGGAATTATAAATCCAAGCAACCTTAAAATGTCACCTCACACTTGTCAGAACAGATATATTAAAAATATAAACAATAACAAATGTTATTTTGTATTTTTTATTTGTATTTTGTTATTGTTTGTATTTGTTAATGTTATGTATTTGTGAGAGTGTGAAAGGGGAAAAAAGCCCTATGCATCATTGGTAGAAATAAAAATTAGTGCTGCCACTATGGAAAACACATAGAATGTACTCAAAATATTAAAATAAAAGAATTCTATATGACTTAACAATTTTATTTCTTGGTATTTACCTAAAGAACAAAGTGAGAGTAACTAGAGGGGTAGAGAAAGAGGCATGACAGGGGAAGAAAGGAAAGGGTTGTCAAGGAACATGTATAAAAGACTCATGGACAAACCTGAAGCAGAGAAGGATTGAGGGTGGGAGGAGGGGTTAGATGGGACTGGGGAAAGTGGTGGTGGGAAAATGGAGACAACTGTACTTAACAGCAATAATAATAATAAAAAAACCCAAACCACTAATTTGAAACTAGGAAAAATACCAGAAAAGATATTCTGTGCCCCATGTTCATTACAGTATTAGTTACAATAGCCAAGACATTGAAACTGCCTAGGTGTCCACTTTTGAATAAATTGATAAAGATATGTGGCTTCCCCCTGCACACAAGTGGAACACCCAACCAATCTTCTGAGCGACAGAGAGAACAGCCAATGGTATTCCAACATATGTGATGGATGGAGCCAAAATTGTAGAGGATATTGAAAAACAGATGGTAAGGAGGTCGCTTTGGATGGTAAAGTCCCTGGGACCAGCACAGGACCAGGGTTGCTGAAGGCCCCAACCCAGGGCCTACTGGCCCCGAGTGCAGGATCCTTGGAAGACAGCCAAATCAACCCTCCCCTTCCAAACAGGGAGGATAGAGTAGCACCAGGATGGACCTGGCTGCTTGAAGTCACTGAGGGGAAAAAAGATGAAGGGGCAGACGCACAGGGGTGGTGTTAATCTGCTGATACTGTGGACACCAGCTGGGTCATTACCAGAGAAACTGGGGAGCAGAGTGATGCCTAGAGGAAGGAGAAGAATGGGGCCATGATGGACCCTGACATGGATAGTCTCCAGTCTGGTTGGAAAGTTGGGCTCTGAGAGGCTGACTGCTTATTAAGAGTGGCAGGCTTGAACAGGAGAATTTTGTTAAAAAAAAAAAAATTTCTCTGTGGCTGTTTATGGAACTTACTGCAGTGGCTGCCCCAACAGTCACAGCCATAGCCTTGGCCGCACACCCCCATTCCACCACAGCCTCAGCGATGCCCCTGCCTCATGTGGCCAACTGGCTTGCTAAGAGAAATGAGGAAGTGTATAGGAGACTGTTCTGCACGGCATGTGCCCAGCTCCCACTCAGAGATGCACAGGACCCACGCCCACAGATAGGATCTCCCGTGGGGAATCAGGCCTGCACTGTACCTAGACTGCTATGAAACTTGCTTTTGCTAAAATTCCCTCACCCTGAATTGAGATAGCAAACATTTATTACACATCTTTAAATCAACTTTCTAAAATCTGTACTAAACCTTCCAAGGATGAGTGTAACCAGTTCAACCACTTTTCCCTTTGCATTTGCAAATATCCTTCTTCTGTGATGTGATTAGCAACATCTGCTCCTTTGTTTTCTGTAAAAGGTGACCACCTAAAGTGCACCTATGCATAGTAAATGAGGACCATCATGTCGTGTGCTCAGAAAAGCAATAAAAGCTTGTCAAGGCAAGGGCCGAAGCTTTTCTCCTCTTGAGAAAGAAGCCACACTGTCCCTTTTCTTCCACAGGACTTGGTAGTCCATGTGAATTTTTCTCGTCCCATCCACAACACAGTGGACCCCATGAGCTGGGGTCTGAATCAGAAGTGGCCCTCACAGATGAGAGCAGAAGGACTCAAGGAGTTATCAGTCCCCAGAAAGACTTAACTCAGTGCAGGAGTTCAACGACCCTGAAGAGATTTTGAGAGTACCTAGCACCTAGGACAGCAAAGAGCAACAATGTGGTGTGTGAGTTGCCTCTAATTGGTACACCTCAAGGATGGCACAAGTGGTGGATTGAAGGCACTGGCCTGGTGCAGAAAGGCATTAGGGGCCTGACAGTGAAAGGGGGAACTGGGCTGGAGGCTGCACAACTGTAAAAAGTGTGGCCCAGACCTGGCCCCCATCCTCACAAAAACATAGGATGGGAGAAAAGTAAAACCTAACCCCCCTCAGCCTGCAGTAGCCAGGAAAACCAACAAAGCTCCTTTGACCTGTTCAAAATCATCAGGAGGCTTTTCTTTCTTTTCCTTTTTTATTTTTATTTTTATTTTTATTTTTTTCCCCAAGTGAGACAATAAGACCTGAAAATGTAAAAGGACAAGAGTCAGACCCACAGAGGGATAACAAGGCTAATACTAATAACTGAGAAATTGTGACAAATTTCACTTGCTATTCCAGAGAACTTGCATGTTATTGTTTATTTGTATTATTATATTTTTCATTACTTTTACTTATTTAATTTTATTAGCATTTTAAACATTATATTATTGTTTAATTAGAGTTGTTTGCATTTTCTCCCCACCCCTCAACTCCACCCCAGCCAAGCCCACCTTCCTCCCTTGCTTCCACCCTCCCCCTTGGTTTTGCTCAAGTGCTCTTTATAGTAGTTCCTGAAAACTCTTCCCTCCACTGTCCCCTTCCCCCTCCCCTCTGGTTATTGTTAGATTGTTCTGAATTTCAATGTCTCTGGTTATATTTTGTTTGCTTTTTCCTTTTGTTGATTATGTTCCAGTTAAAGGTGAGATCATATATTATTTGTCCCTCACTACCTGGCTTATTCCACTTAGCAAAATGCTCTCCAGTTCCACCCATGCTGTCGCAAGGGGTATAAGTTCTTTCTTTCTCCCTGCTGCATAAAATTCCATTGTATAAATATATCATAGTTTTTGTATTTTTATTTTAATTGTTGTTCAAGTACAGTTTTCTGCCTTTTCCCCTTACCCCAGCCCACCCCCTAAGCTCTACCCACCTCCCTCCCATTTCTGCCCCCCCCCATAATTGTCCATGTATCCTTTGTACTTGCTCCTGAGAACTCTTCACCCTTTCCCCCTGAAATTCCCTCCCCTCTCTCTGGTAACTGTCAGCCTGTTCTCACTTTCACTGTCTTTGGTTATATTTTGGTTGTTTGTTTGTTTTGTTGATTAGGTTCCTGTTAAACATGAGATCATATGGTATTTGTCTTTCACCGCCTGGCTTAAATTACATTTAGCATAATGCTTTCCAGTACCATCCATGCTGTAGGAAAGGGTAGGAGCTCCTTCTTTCTTTCTGCTGCATAGAATTCCATTGTGTAAATATATCATAGTTTTTTGATCTATTCCTTTGATGATCAGCCCTTAGGTTACTTCCAGCACTCAGCTGTAGTAAATTGTGCTGCTATGAACATTGGGGTGCATAGGTTCTTTTGGATTGGTGTTTCAGGGCTCCTAGTATATAATTCCAGCAGTGGAATTGCTGGGTCAAAAGGCAGGTCCATTTTTAGTTTCCTGAGGAAGTTCCATACTGTTTTCCACAGTGGCTGCACCAATCTGCATTCCCACCAATAGTGCACGAGGGTTCCCTTTTCTCTGCATCTTCTCCAACACTTGTTTGTTGATTTGTTTATGATGGCCATTCTGACTGGTGTGAGGTGTTATCTCATTGTAGTTTTAATTCACATCTCTCTGATAGCTAGTGATACAGAGCATCTTGCCTCTGAGTCCTCTGTATGTCCTCCTTGGAGAAGTGTCTGTTCACATCTTTTGCTCATTTTTTAATTGTTTTTTTTTTTCTTGTCTTCTTGGAGTGGAGTCGTGTAAGTTCTTTATATATTTTGGAGATGAAACCCTTATTCCAAGTATCAATGGCAAATATGTTTTCCCATATAGTTGGTTCTCTTTTAATTTTAATGCCGTTTTCTTTAGCCATGCAGAAGTTTTTTAATTTGATGTGGTCCAATTTGTTTATTCCTTCTTTTTATGTCCCTTGCTTTAAGGGACATATCAGTGATGATGTTGCTGTGTGGGATATCTGAGATTTTCCTACCAATGTTTTTTTTCCAGGAATTTTATGGTGTTATGACTTATATTTAAGTCTCTTATCCACCTTGAATTTATTTTTGTGTATGATGTAATAGATGATTGAGTTTCATTTTTTTCACATGTAGCTGTCCAGATCTCCCAACACCATTTGTTGAAGAGGCTATTTTTACACCATTTTATGCTAATTCTCCCTTTGTCAAATATTATTTGATGGTAGAAACTTGGGTTTACTTCTGGGCTTTCTGTTCTGTTCCATTGGTATATGTGTCTGTTTTTATGCCAGTACCAGGCTGTTTTGATTACAGTGACCTTGTAATACAGTTTACTGTCAGGCATTGTGATCTCTCTCTCTTTTTTTAAATTGCTGCCACTATTCAGGGTCATTTATGGCTCCATATAAATTTCTGAAATGTTTGTTCTATATCTGTGAAATAAGTCATTGATACTTCATTAGAGATTGCATTGAATGTATAAATTGCTTTGGGTAATATGGCCATTTTGATAATGTTAATTCTTCTAATCCATGAGCATGGTAAATACTTCCATTTGTTTGCATCTTTCTTCATTTCTTTCTTCAGTGTTGTATAGTTTTCTGAATACAGGTCTTTTAACTCCTTGGTTAGGTTTACTCTTAGGTACTTCACTTGTGGCTATATCAAAAGGGATTTTTTTTCTGATTTCTGTTTCTGATATTTCATTGCTTGTGTACAAAAATGCCTTTGATTTCTGTGTATTTTTATATCTGACTGTTTTGCCAAATTCCTTTATTAGGTTGAGTATTTTTTTGGTGGCATCTGTAGGATTTTCTATGTACACTATCATGTCATCTGCAAACAATGACAGATTTACTCCCCCCTTTCTAATTTGAATGGTTTTTCTTCTTTTTTTTTTTTTTGTCAGATGCTGTGGCTAGGATTTTCAATATTACGTTGAATAGGAGTGGTGTGAGCCTGCGTCCTTGTCTTGTTCCTGATCTTACTGGGAAATCTCTAAGTTTTTGTCCATTGAGTACGATGTTGGCCATAGGTCTCTCATATATAGCCTTTGTTATGTTGAGGAATGTTCCCCCTATTCCCACTTTGCTGAGTGTATTTATCATAAATGGGTGCTTTACTTTATCAAATGTTTTTTCAACATCTATTGATATGATCATGTGATTTTTGTCTTTTGTTTTGTTTATGCAGTGTATTATGTTTATTGATTTGTGAATATTTGCGAATATTTTATCATTCTTGCATCCCTGGGATGAATTCCACTTTATCATGGTGTGTGATCTTTTTAAAGTATTGCTAGATGCCACCTGCCAGTATTTTGCTGGGGATTTAAGCATGTATGTTCATCAGCGATATTGGCTTGAAGTTTTCTTTCTTTGTTGTGTCTTTATGTGGTTTTGGGATTAGGATGATGCTGGAATCATAAAAAGAGTTTGGGAGTCTTCCATCTTCTTGAAGTTTTTGAAATAATATGTGGAGTACGGGGGTTAATTCTCCCTTAAATGCTTTGGAAAATTCTCCTGTCAAGTCGTCTGGTCGAGGGCTTTGTGTGTCAGAAGCTTTTTTATTACTGTCAATTTTGTCAGCTGTTATTGGTCTGTTCAGGCTTTCTGCTTCTTTTCCATTCAGTTTTGGAAGATTACATTTTTCCGGAAATTTGTCCATTTCACCTAGGTTTCAAATTTCTTGGCATGTAGTTCTTCATAGTAATTTCTTACAATCCTTTGTATTTCTGTGTTTTCAGTTGTAATCTCTCCTCTTTCATTTCTGATTGTGTTTATTTGGGTCCTCTCCCTATTTTCTTGATGAGCCTGCTTAAAGTCTTGTCAATTTTGTTTATCTTTTCAAAGAACCAGCTCCTGGATTCATTGATCCTTAGAATTGTGCTTTTAGTGTCTATATCATTTAATTATGCTCTGATCTTGGTTATTTCCTTCCTTCTACTTGCTCTGGGCTGTCTTTGTTGTTCTTCCTCAAGTGGTTATGGGCATAGAGTTAGTTTGTTTATTTAAAAAAATTTTCTTTGGTAGGCCTGTATTCTGTATTGCAATGAACTTCCCTCTCAGGACAGCCTTTGTTGTGTCCCATAAGTTTGGGATTGTTGTGAGTTCATTTTCATTTGTTTTCAGAACTTTTAAATTTCTTCCTTGATCTCCCTGTTGATCCATTCTTTGGTTAATACCATGCTATTCAATCTCTATGAGTTTGAGTGTTTGGGTTTTTTTTTTTCCCCTTGAGGTTGGTTTATAGTTCCAGTCTGTTGTGGTTGGAGAAAATGCTTGACATGATTTCAATTTTCTTGAATTTGTTGAGGCTTGTTTCATGTCCTATCATGTGGTGTATCTTTGAAAATGTTCCAAGTACATTTGAGAAGAATGTGTATTTTGCTTCTTTGGGATGAAAGGCTCTCTCTATATATATCAGTTAAGTCCATTTCATCTAGGTCATTGTTGAATGACAGAATATTTGTTGATATTTTGTTTGGAAGATCTATCAATTTTTGACAGTGGGATGTTAAAATCTCCTACTATAGTTGTGTTGCTGTCAATATCCTTCCTTACATCCTTCAAGATTTTCTTTATGTATTTGGGTGTTCCTATGTTAGGTGCATATATATTTACAATGTTTGTGCCTTCTTGATAGATTCTTCCCTTGAGTATTATGAAGTGACCTTCTGGGTCTCTTTTTATGGCTCTTTTTTTGTCATCTATCTTGTCCAATATGAGTATTGCCACCCTGGCTTTTTCCCTCCATCCATTTGCTTGGAATATTTTTTTTTCCAGCCCTTCAATTTTAGTCTGTGTAGGTCTTTTTTTTTCCTCAGGTCAGTTTCCTGTGGGAAGCATATGCATGGGCCATGTTTTTTTATCCATTCCACTGTCATGTGTCTTTTGATTGGGGCATTTAATCCATTTATGTTTAAGGTTATTATTGATAGTTATGTATTCATTGCCATTTTTTGTACCTGTGTTCCTCTCTCTTTCACTGTTTTTCTTCCTGTTCTTAAAGCAAACCCTTTAGCATCTGTTGCAGATCTGGTTTGTAGGAAATGTATTCTTTAAGGCTGCTTGTTTCTGGGAAGCTCCTTATGTGTCCTTCCATTTTAATTGAGATCCTTGCTAGATATAGTAGTCTTTGTTGCAGCCCTCTGGTTTTTTATGACTTAGAATATTTCTTTCAATTCCCTTCTAGCTTGGAGAGTTTCCATTGAGAAATCAGGTGCTAGACTTATCAGTGCTCCCTTGTATGTTACTTCCTGTTTTTCCCTTGTTGCCTTTAAGATTGTCTCTTTATCTTGGAATTTTGCCATTTTAATTATGAAGTGTCTTGAAGTGGGCCTTTTTCTGTTCCTCTTTATTTAGACTCTCTGTGTTTCCTGGATTGGTGTGACTTTTTCTCTCATCAAATTAGGGAAGTTTTCCATCATTACTTTTTCAAATAAGTTTTCTATCCCTTGTTCTTCTTCTCCTTCTGGTATCCCTATCATGTGGATATTATTAGATTTCATGTTCCCCTGCATTTCCTTAAATCCCTCTTCATTCTTTGTCAACCACTTTTCCTTTTCTTGTTCCTTCTAGGTGTTTTGTTCTACCGTATCTTCTATGTCACTGATTCGATTCTCTCCTTCATTGAGCCTGCTTTTGATTCCTTCTGCTTTGTTCTTTAGTTCAGAAATTGTATTCTTCATTTCCTCTTGGCCCTTGTCGATAGCTTCTACTTCCTTTTCATGTTGATATAGTTTGCAGTGAGTTTATTGTAGTTTCCCTGTAGTTTTTGGTAATTCTCTGTGAGCTCATTGAGCTTCCTGGTAACCATTACTTTTTTTTTTTTTTTTAAAGATTTTATTTATTTATTTTTAGAGAGGGAAGGGAAGGAGAGAGACAGAGACAGAGAGAGAAACATCAATGTGCGGTTGCTAGGAGACATGGCCTGTAACCTAGGCATGTGCCCTGACTGGGAATCGAACCTGCGATGCCTGGTTCGCAGCCCGCGCTCAATCCACTGAGCTACACCAGCCAGGGCTCTTGGTAACCATTACTTTGAACTCAATATCTGATAGTTGACTTGTCTCTATTTCATTTCACATTCTTTCTCAAGCTTTCTCCTTTCCTTTCATTTGGGGATTGTCTCTATGTCTTCCCATTTTGTTGTGAGACTGTTCTTATTTGTCTCTGCATCTTAAATTGATCTGTTCTGACTCCCTGGGTTTATGGTGTGAACTTCTATGGTACAATACATGTGAGATTCAGTGGTGCAATCTCCTTGATATCTTGAGCTCACTGGTCTTGGACGTCACTTATGTTGGCTCTGTGTTTGTCTTTGAGTTTTGATTGTTGTTGAGTCTTTCTTTGGTGGATTCTTCCCCCCAGTTGGTTAACTGAGTGTCACTCTGTTCACCACCTCTTGTGTTCTGTTGTGTGGGTGTGGGCATGTTGTGGTGAAGTTGGTTTTTCTGTGTGTACAAGGTTTTGAGGATTCACTCTGGCTCTCATTCAGTTTTTTGTTCTGAGTAAAATCTCCACCATTTTTTTTTGTATTTCCAGGTAGGTCCTGGGTTGAGTTAGTGTGGCTTCCACTTCCTCCTTCACCTTCTTCTGTTGTTATCTGTTAGTGGTTCCTTTGTTTGTGGGTTTTCTCTTCCATTAGATATCCTGGTATTCACAACTTCCACTGACTCTTAGTGATTAGTTGGAGGGGGAAGGTGAAATGGCTTTAGACAGCAGGAGTGTATTCTCTGACATTTAAAGTAATAACCCATAGAAAAGAGACTGGAGTTTCTTTGGATATGTATAGGGTTAACCATGACATTTCATCCAACTAGCTACTTTTTAGAAAACTCTTGTTGTGGGGGTAGGATTGTGAGTTGGATCTGGAAAGCAGTGAGCTTGTGGGAGGTCAGGTTATGAGGTAAAGTGGGAGTAAAAGATAGAAAGTAGGTGTAGTGGGTGAGAGAATAGAGTTAAACACAATAGTAATAAAGTTCAGAAAACTGTGAAATGGACTAAGATCTGGGAAGGGTGCTGTGTTGTATTTACAA
>PVIA01013665.1:0-30949 GCA_004024845.1 Tonatia bakeri
TGATAGTCTAATATCAGATAAATTATTACATTAACAGATTAGAGAAAAATCAAAGGTCAAATTATTAAATAGGCTTAAAATGCTTTTGGTGGAACAGGATATCCATTTAAAATTAAAAACTCTTAATGAATTGTCAATAATAAAAACTTTTCTTAACCTAATGTAAGGATCTAAAAAAATTCCACAAGCATCATATTTAACTGTGAAATCTTGGAAGCATTCCCTTTTACATCAGGATAAAGTCAAAAATTGTTTTCAGAGAAAAAATTTTAAAAGTCTATTGAAATTTTATTATAATTAATATGATATTAGCAACATTGCTAGGTCAAAAGTCAGTAAATTTATTGTTAGGTGTAATAAAATATCCTAATAGTGTTCTTGGATAGGAAGACTCAATGGTGCAAAGGTTTCAGTTTTCTCCAAATTGGTTTATAGTTAAAAGGAATCCTCTACAAAACCTCAGTGAGATTTCTTATATTGTTTTGTTTTTATGGAATTTAATAAGCTGGTTCTAAAATGGATGTGGTGAAGATCCAAGAAATTACAACCCCACACTTCTGAAGAGAAAAGCCAGACTGTCTGCATGAGCTTGTCTTGCTCTGCTTCACGTGAAGGCTAAAAAAACCCATTAACGATTAAGAACACATGATACATATGCAGAGGTGGACTCGTTGCACATGAAACAGGTAGTCCTCACACACCCCCATGCATGTATGGAAACACTTTATGAAATGATAATCTTTTATATCAGTGATTACTATATGAAAATGATAAAATAAATTGAATTGCTACCATATACCATAAGCAAATATCAATTCAAGATTGAACAAAGACTTTAATGTCAAAGCCAAAACTAGAGAAACTTTAGAAGACAAAAAGAATATATCATGAGGGGAAGGGTTTTCAGGAAGTACTATGAGGGACACAAAGGCAAAACGGGGGTGGGGGAGAGGAGGCAAGGGGGGAGGTGGATTTGGCCGGGGGAGCGGTTGGGGGAAGTGCAGACAACTGTAGTTGAACAAGAATAAACTAATTATTAAAAAATAAAAATAAAAAAGTTTCCATGTGATACCCACACACAAAAAAGAGAAGAATATATTATTAATCTCTGGATGGAAAAGAAAATTTTTAAGTTACATTAAAGTAAACCACAAAAGAGGACTGATGATTGGTCTAAATTAACATTTAAAGGTGTTAAATTAACATTAACAATGCTGTAAAGAATGCAAAATGACAAGACATATTTCAGGGGATTACAGGAAAAAAAACAACTAAAAAAGATTAGTATGTAGGTCTCAATAACAAAAAGATAAAAAGTCTATAGGGAAATAGACAAAAAATTAAATTAAGTTGAAAAATAAAGAGGTGTTACACAGAGCATGAAACACAAATGGTTCATAAACATCTGAAAGCCACTCAGTCTCATTTGCACTAAGGGAAGAAGAGATTAAAATCACAATCACGTACATTTCACACATACCTGATGGTCAGCTTCAAGAGTCTGAAAATACCAAGGGAAGACAGTAACTTGAAGCAGTGGAACTGTATGTAACGCTGACCAGCAGGTAAATTGGCTGAACCACATTGGAACTGTCAGTGTTACCTGTTGAACTCGTGTCTGTTCTCCTCGCTGCAGAGCCCCAAGAAACTTCTCACTGTCTACTAGGAAACATACAGAGCAAGCATGTTCTTAGCCCGGCTGTGCATACGAATAACTAGAAACAACTGAAATGTGCCTCAGTGGACAGTGTGATGTATCCACAAAATCACACTGGGTTATTCATTTGTTGTAAACAAAACAAAACAAAACAAAACCTCCCTAGGTACCAGCGTCAGCTCAGATAAATAGCAAAACTTCAAATTGAGGGAAAGAAACATGAGACAGTATAGCATATACAACATAATTAATTCCCACAAAGTATAATGCCAACAATACATTATTTAGGGCATCCTGCATAGGTGATAAAACTGTAAGAAAAACAAAGAGAAGATAAATGTGAATACAAGATATTTCTATCCCACAGTGGTTTCTAAAACCCTTCTGATATAATTTTCTTAACCTCAGTGCTAAATACATAGGATTTTATATTATTATTATTCAAAATGTTAAGATTTGTTTAATGTTCCACTTTATCAAGTGTTTCAACATGACAACAATATGAAAAGTTTCCATGTTGGAGCATTCTCATGAATAACTCATTCTAATTTTGGACACACCTACCTTATAATCTATTTCTTTACATTCAGCTGAATTATTCGGCACTCACCCTTTATTTGGTCCATAAAATTTTGGTCTTATAAGATTTAAATCAAATCCTTCTTACACATGACAGTTTTTTAAGGACTCAAAGACAGTTGTCTTCTCTCTCTTTAAATTTCTTCATTTTCCAGAATCAACCATCTTTAATTCAGGATGCAGACGCCTCACTGTTCTGGCTTCCTTCCCCTGGACATGCAGCCAGAACCGGGTGCAACATTCGAGGTTTCTCTGGCCAGTGAAATGTCTGATGGGGCTATTAACTTTTCTGTTTGCGACACTACATCTATTGACATAGCCTAAAACTGACCTAGAATTTTGTAGCTTTGAACACCTCATTAATTCATATTGCGCTCCTCATCATTTTAAACCTCCAAGGCTTTTTCACATGAAGGTCTATGTAATAGGTTTTTCTTCATCCTATACTTGTGAGCTTAATTGTTTTGAAGTGACATTTGGAACTTTACATTTATTGCTATTGTTTTCTCTTGGAATTCATTTACATTGTTCTAACCTGTTAAGATCTTTCAGTTCTGATTTTAACATCTATGTATTTATTTTATTTCCTAAACTTGTATCATTAGAAAATTTGGTAAGCACTTGTTTGATTAATCAAACATTTATTTAAAAACCACAGTGTGTGTGGCAATGTGCTGGGTAATGTGTATCTGCCCCAGTAGTTAATAAAAATATTAAAATGAAAATATGAAAAATAAAGACTTCTCTCAAAATAGACAGTGTACTTAAAGTCAAAATTCCTTGATGTTTGATGAAAGTTGGCACGCACATTTACAATCCACATTTCCCTACCGTTTTTCTTTAAACTTTCCCCCATTCCCTCAGCAACTGTCATGTCTTTGTTGGGAAGACCTAAATCTATACCTTCAGCCTTGACGGAATTTTTGTCCGTGATTGACTCCTTTGTTTCAATACCTCAGCCTCCGCAAAGCTAAGCTATCTGCAGGGTTGTTTTCTGTCCCTGAATCTGCCCCTTTCCCTTTGTCATTGTCCATATTGATTAATGGCTTTAACATTTTCTCAAATATTCAGTCCTCACTAGCTTGAACTAGTTGTTTTTTAATTTGAAAAATTATGCTGATTTTTTTCTTAGTATAGGAGAATATAGAATCCTGTTGCTTTTTAAAAGAGGAAAATGAATAGTATAATGATACAAATAAAAATGAAAATAAATAATCCATAGCCTCAGTGTCCAGAAACAGCATTATTATATTAATATTTATCATTCTGGTCATTGTCCTATGCATTGTACAAACAAAATTGCTATCACTTACCTGAGTAAGCAAAAGTTTTAACATATTGTGATGTGTATAGCTTAAAGGATAATCATAAAAATTATTTATGTAACCAAACATGTCAAAGAGTAAATTACTGCAAACACCCAGATTACCCTTGTATGCTCTCTTTAAGACTAACTTCTACCCCTCTCCAAACTTTTTCATTCTTAGAATATAATAGCGTGTTTTGTAGTTTTTAAAAACATTTCTTTGGCTGGCTAATTTGTATTCTTTTGTATGTGGCAAATAACTTTGTTCTGGTTATGTTGGTGACATATATCCACATTGTGTGTGGGACACTAGTTAATTCATTTTGCTATTGTGTAATATTGCATTGAATGAATATGCCAGGAATTATTTATCCATTGTAGTATTGGGTTGTTCCCAGTTTGAGGTTATCATGAATAGTGTTGCTATGAATATTCTTGTCTATGTATACACATATTTCTCTTTGAAATATGCCTAAAAATGGAATGGGTTAATACAGCATATGTATGTTCAAACTTAGTATAAAATGTATGTTTTCTAAAGTGGTTCTACTATTTTACAACCCAGCAGCAGTGTACGAGAATTTTAGGTGTTCCACTTTCTCACCAATACTAAGTATTACCAGTCTTATTTTAGCTATTCCAGTGGCTGTAGGTTGCTATCTCCTTGTGGTTTGATTTACATTTTCTTGTTGTGTCGTAATGTTGAGCATCTTTTCATTTGGTGACCTTTCGTGTATTGCCTGTACAAATATCTTCTCCCAGGCAGTTGCCTACCTTTTGCTGTCTTAAATTATTCTTCTATCTCCTTTTAGTTTTTTTTTTTTTTAGGAAATTCCATACTGTTTTCCACAGTGACTGCACCAGTCTGCATTCCCACCAATAGTACACTAGGGTTCCCTATTCTCCACACCCTCGCCAGCATGTTGTTTGTTGATTTGTTCATGATGGCCATTGTCATGAGTGTCAATTGATATCTCATTGTGGTTTTAATTTGCATGCCTCTAATGGCTAGTGATTCTGAGCATCCTTTCATATGTCTATAGGCTCTTTGTATGTCCTCCTGGGAGAACTGTCTGTTCAGGTCCTTTGCCCATTTTTCAATTGGATTGTTTGTCTTCCTGATATTGAGTCATGTGAGTTCATATATTTTGGAGATTACAACTTTGTCCAAGGTATCATTGACAAGTATATATTCCCAAATGGTTGGTTCCCTTTTCACTTTGCTGATGTTTTCTTTAGTTGTGCAGAAGCTTTTTAACTTAATCTAGTCTCGTTTGTTTATGCTTTCCTTTATATCCCTTGCTCTAGGGGACACATTGGTAAAAATATTGCTGCATGGAATATCTGAAATTCTCCTCTAGGACTTTTATGGTGTCGTGACTTATATTTAAGTCTTTTATCCATCTTGAGTTTATTTTTGCGTATGGTGTAAGTTGGTGGTCTAGTTTTATGTTTTTGCATGTACTTGTCCAGATCTCCCAACACCATTTGTGGGAGAGACTATTTTTACTCTATTTTATGCTCCTGCTCCCTTTGTGAAATATTAATCAACCATAGAAACATGGGTTTATTTCTGGGCTCTCTATTTTGTTCCATTGATCTATGTGTCTGTTCTTTTGCCAGTACCAGACTGTTTTGATTACAGTGGCCTTGTAATATAGTTTGATATCAGGCATTGTGATCCTTCTTATTTTGTTCTTCTTTCTCAAAATTTTTGAGGCTATTTGGGGTCATTTATGGTTCCATATAAATTTTTGCAGTGTTTGTTCTAATCTGTGAAATATGTCATTGGTATTTTAATAGGGATTGCATTGAATCTATAAATTGCTTTGGGTAGCATGGATATTTGGATGATGTTAGTTCTTCCAATTCATGAACATGGTATATGCTCCCATTTATTTGTGTCTTCCTTAATTTCCGTCTTCAATGTTGTGTAGTTTTCTGAGTTCAGGTCTTTTACCTCCTTGGTAAGATTTATTCCTAGGTACTTTAATTTTTCTTGTTGCTATAGAAAATAGCATTTTTTTCACAATTTGTGTTTCTGATATTTCATTGTTGGTGTACAAAAATGTCTCTGATTTCTGAATATTGACTTTGTATCTGCTGTTTTGCCAAATTCACTTATTAGGTTGAGTAGTTTTTTTGTGAAGTCTATAGGGTTTTCTATGTACACTACTATGTCATCTGCAAGCAATGACAGTTTTACTTCCTCCTTTCCAATTTGAATACCTTTTATTTCTTATTCTTGTCTGATTGCTGTGGCTAGGACTCCCAATACTATGTTGAATAGAAGTGGTGAATGTACACACCATTTTCTTGCTCTTTGACCTGGCAATTCTACTGCTGGGATTATACCCTAAGAATCCTGAAACACCAATTCAAAAGAACATATGTACCCCAATGTTCATAGCAGCTTTAGTTACAGTAGCCAAGTGCTGGAAACATCCTAAGTGCCCATCAGTAAATGAGTGGATCAAAAAACTGGTACATTTACACAATAGAATACTGTACAGTGGATAGAGAAAACAGACTCCTACCCTTCCTGACAGCATGGATGGAACTAGAGAGTATTATGGTAAGTGAAACAAACCAGGGGGTGAAAGACAAATGCCGTATGATCTCACCTGTAAGTGGAACCTAATCAACAAAACAAACCAGTGAAGAAAATAGAACCAAAGATATGGAAATAAAGAACAAACTGACAGTGACCAGAGTGGAGGGAAGAGAGAGATAACAGGGGAAAGAAGGAGAAAGATCAAGTCAAGGAACATGTATAAAGGACCCATGGACAAAGACAATGGCAAAGAGGATTGAATGTGGAAGGGGCATTGGGTAGGGCAGGGAAGAGTAATGGGGAAAAAATGGGGACAACTGTAATTGAACAACAATAAAAACTTTTTTTAAAAAAACCTATACTTAAAAAATTATTCATTGATCAATCAGTGGATTTTTAAAAAAGGTTTTATTTATTTTTAGAAAGAGGGGAAGGGAAGGAGAGAGGGAGAGAAATATCAATGTGTGGTTGCCTCTAATGCGCCCCCTACTAGGGACCTGGCCTGCAACACAGGCATGTGCCCTGAGTGGGAATCATACTGGTGACCCTTGCTTCATAGTTCAGCACTCAATCCACTGAGCTATGCCAACCAGTGCTAATCAGAGTTTTTAATTCAAATGTCTTTTCCTTTAGCATGAGTGCTTTATAGGTTCTGGTTGAGAAATTTTTGCTTACTGCAAAGTACTGAAGTTATTCTTCCATAGTTTTTTCTGGGGACTTCATTGCTTTATCTTTCACATTTTGAGTTACAATATGCCCTACCAATATAATTGATTTTTGTGTAAAATGTGAGAAATATTTTCCTTTTTGGCCTATCCATATGACCCTGAGTAACTGATTGGAATGACCACCCTCTTTACAATGTCACCTTTGTCATAAACCAATTGTATGTGTATGTAAGGGTGTTAATGCACTATTATATTCTGCTGATTGAGGCATCTGTTCTCTTAGCAATACCACATTCTCTTAATTACTGGTATTTAAAAATTAGTCTTTACATTTGTTAAAGTCCTTTAATTCTCTTCTTCAGGATTGCCTTGGCCAACTTTTGCCCTTTGAGTATTTACTTTATTTGAAAATTAGCTAGTCAGCACCTACAAAACAACAACAACAGCAAAATCCCACTTTTTGAAGTTTGACGGCTGGAGATTGGAACGGAAAGATCAATTTGAGAAGAATAGATATCTTTCTTATATCTTCATCACATATTAACATATTTTATTCTTCTGATTATTTAAATCAGAGGCTGGCAGATTGGTCCTCTTAGTTTTGAACATGAAGTTTTATTGGAACACAGAAGTACCCATCTGTTTACATGTTGTTCATTTCTGTACTGGCACCACAATGCAAGGTCTGGGTAGTTGTCAGTGACCATGTAGGCTGCAAAGGCTAACATATTTACTATTTGACCCTTTACAGAAGATATTTCCTGACCCCTCCCTTGGACATTTGCTTTTTTCTTTCCACAATTTTTTAAAATTTTTCTATGTGTAAATTTTTTACAGATATTTTAGATTTATTCCCAGAAATAAAATATATTTGGATGCTGTTATAGATGGTATCATTTAAAATTTCATTTTCTGGTCATTGATGTTTATGAAAATACTATTGACTTTTATATATTGATGTTTTACCCAATCTGTAGATTCTTTTTGATTTTCTATGTATAAAATCCTATCCATTTTTATTTCTTGTTTTCTACTTAAACATTTTTTTAAATCCTCACCTGTGGATATATTTTTCTTTTATTGATTGTAAAGATAGGGGAAGGGGGAAGGAAACAGAAAGACAGACAGACAGACATTGATATGAGAGAGAAATATCAATCGGTTGCCTCCTATATGTGCCCTGATCAGGGATCAAACCCACAACATTGTGGTGCACTGGATGATGCTCCAACCAACTGAACCACCTGACCAGGGCCTTATTTAATACATTTTTATTAAATTGTAATAATGTGGATCCTTGTTTTGTAACTGATAGCAGAGAGAGCTTTCATATCACTGTTGTGTAAGGTGTAGGCTATAATTATTTTTAGATAACTAAAGAAGTTTACCCTGACTGGTGTGGCTCAGTGGATTGAGTACCAGCCTATGAACCAAAGGGTCGCTGGTTAGATTTCCAGTCAGGGCACATGACTGGGTTGCGGGCCAGGTCCCCAGTAGGCGGTGTGCGAGAGGCAACCGCACATTGATGTTTTTGCCTCTCTTTTTCCTTCCCTTCCCCTCTCTCTAAAAATAAATAAACAAAAAATCTTTTAAAAAGTTTACATGAGCTTTTATGGTAAATGAGTGTTGTATTTTATTAAATATTTCCTCTACATATATTGAAATAGTCATATAATTTTGCTCCCTTACTTAACTAATACAGGAACTTATACTGAAGTTTTGAAATGATAAGCCTCCCATTACTGAAATAAGCCCATTCGTTGTGATGTATTGTTCTTTAGGTTTTTGTAAATAATTCATTTAGATTTTTTTTTTGCAATTCTGATGATAAGAGAGGTTGGGTTATAATTTTCCTTATAAGTTTTATATCAAGTATATGCTGTCTCTAAAAATGTGTTGGATTTTTTTTTCTTAATTTTCTATTCCCCTGAAGAGATTGTGTAAGATTGGCATTATTGATTTTTTTAATATCTGGGATAATTTATCTATGAAGTCATCTAGGCATAGAATTTTCCAAATAAAAAAATTTTAATTGAATTACATTATTTTATAATTATAGAAACTTCCACTTTCCTTTAAGATATATGCAAGGTAGTGACAAACCATTACTCCTCTGTAACAGCTAGAAAAATCCTGGATGAATTTAAAATATATATAATTTATATCTATCTCTATACCCATAAAAAATCATTGGGGAATTGTGGATATATAGAGATATAGAGGAATAATTTCCAGAGATTGAAGAAACGTTCTGGAGGAACAGAGTTTGGTAACCATTTACTTCTCTAGTGAGTTTTACTAAATCTAATCACAGGCTGACTTTCAGTACAGACAAGCAGATATTGCTGAGGCACAGAGGGTCAGAGGAGCTTTTACCAGAGGGCTGGCACAGTCACTGGGAATCTGCATGAGTCCTAAATGCATAGCTAATGTTTCCCCACCATATTGTTCCACAGGACTCCTGTCTAGGGTTATGCAGGAGAGAGACTGGACTGAAATACTCAGTAAAACTACTTCTATGTCCCAACACTTAGACACAAAAGTTCTACAAGGTAAAGTTTACAGTGAACACAGAACAGCTCACACCTTTGTGACTTCTAACTAAAGTAGCAACCCAACTCTCTCTCAGCTTAATTCCTCACAAGTTCAAGAGGGTCAGCCAGTCACCCTGTCTGGCTGACAAAGGAAAAATCATGCCTTCTCTGAGGGAAAATAATGTTGACTCCAGTCTCTACTGTTCTTCCTGGCATACCTAAAACAATTATGGAACCTATGAAGAAGGTACAAAATGTGATCCACAACCAAAGAGAAATACAGGGTGGGGCAAAAGTAGGTTCACAGTTGTGAGTACGTAAAACACGGAGTTTATTCTTATATTATTATTTATTCATTATTGTACTATTTTTCACATGAACAACTGTAAACTTACTTTTGTCCCTCCTTATATATCTCCAACATCTCCCCCAGATAATCTAGATTTTGGAATTAGAAAACAAGTCCTTTTAAATGACAATTGAAATTTGCTATGAAACAGACAAAGATTGATGAACTCAATAAAAAGATGGAGAATTTTTAAAATATACTTGATTAATTCTGCTATTACAGTTGTCCCAATTTTTCCTCCTTTGTCCTCCCCCACCCAGTACCCCACTTCTCTCTAGCAATCCCCCTCCTTAGTTAATGTCCATGGGTTATACGTGTAAGTTCTTTGGCTTCTCCTTTTCCTATCCTATTCTTGACATCCTCCTGTCTATTTTGTACCTACCAATCATGCTTCTTAATCTCTGCACTTTGTCCCCCATTCTCCACCTTCTCCCTCCCAAATGATAACCCTCCAGATGATCTCCATATCTATGATTCTGTTCCAGTTCTGGTTGTTTGCTTAGTTTGTTTCTTATATTCAGTTGCTGATAGTTGTGAATTTGTTGCCCTTTTAATGTTCATAGTTTTGATCTTCTTTTTCTTAAATAAGTCCCTTTAACATTTCATGTAATAATGGATTGGTGATGATGAACTCCTTTAGTTTTATGTTGTCAGGGAAGAACTTTATCTGCTTTTCCATTCTAAGTGATAGCTTTGCTGGATAGAGTAATCCAGATTGTAGGCCCTTGCTTTTCATCACTTCAAATCCTTCTTGCCAGTCCCTTCTTGCCTGTGAAGTTTCTTTTGAGAAATCAGCTGACAGTTATGGGAACTCCCCTGTAGGTAACTGATGCAGACTCCAGCCAGCATTGTCTGTGGTGTTGTGGATGAGACAAACAAAATCACATGGACTGCAGAAGTCCTGTGGAGAAAAGGGACAGCATGGCTACTCCCTGAGTGAGAGAGCGCCAGAACCCTTGCCTGGACAGTCTTTTATTGCTTTCTGGGAGCACTACATCAATTAAGGTCCTCATTCATCATTGTCAGGCAGTAATGATCAAACAATAGTTAACATTCAAAGAACTGTGAGGGCTTATTCTGAGTCAGGGTCCATTAGCTAAAGGGCCATAAAACTTTGGGAAACAAACTCATTTCGTGCTTGGACCCTTATCAGAAAATTGAGTACATTCTTAGCAAAGCAGTTTTTACAGGACTTTATGCATTCTTTCTTAGGCCTGATTGCCCCTGGGAACTGCCTGTTCCTGCCCAAGGCTGCACTGCCCTCTGGTCTTGTTTCAGGCTTAAGTCAGCTGGGGGAAGGAAGACAGCCAAGAGATGAGGAGACTTCTCACAGATAGAATGAGGACTCAGGCTATGTCAAAGCCGAGGGGCGAGGGTCCATTATCCCCTTTTTCTGTAGCCTCCCAAGTCCTTCCCTGGGGGCCCCTTTGAGACTGTGCCTGTTTTAGGTCATCCCTCTCTTGAGGAATGTCTCCTTCATCTGCTTGGTGGTTTACGGTCCCAAGGGTTCTTTACTCAGCCTTAGCAATGGGGGGTTACAGCTTCTGAAAACAGGCAGGGTGGTTACCAACAGGTAATCAACTGCTTTTCTCTTGCTGCTTTTAAGATTTTGTTTTTATCTAAGCTTTGGCACTTTAATTGTTATGTGTCTTGGTGTGGTCCTCTTTGGGTCCAACTTGTTTAGGACTCTCTGTCCTTTCTGGGCTTGTATATCTATTTTCTTCACCAAATTAGGGAAGTTTTCTTTCATTATTTTCTCAAGTAAGTTTTCAATTTCTTGCTCTTCCTCTTCTCTTTCTGGCACCCCTATGATTCAGATGCTGGTACATTTAAAGTTGTCCCAGAGCTTCCTAAGCTTATTCTCATTTTTTAATTCCTTTTTATTCTTGCTCTTCTGATTGAATGCTTTTCCTTCCTTATGTTACAAGTCATTGGTTTGATTCTCAGCTTCATCCTCTCCACTGTCGGTTTCCTGTAGATTTTTCTTTAATTCACTTAAAGTAACCTTCATTTCTTCTCCTTATGTTTTTGCTGTACTTGGTGAGTTCTTTGAACATACTGATCACCATTGTTTTAAATGCTGCATCTCATAGGTTGATTTTCTCCATTTTGTTTAGTTCTTTTTCTGGAGTTTTGTTCTATTCTTTTATTTGCACCATATTTCTTTGTCTCCTTAATTTGGCAGTCTCTCTGTGTTTGTTTCTGTGTATTAGGTAGAGCTGCTTTGACTCCTTTTAAAAGGCACTTGTCTGGGTGAATGTGGTTTCTTTAAACCCTTGGTTGTTGGACTTCCATAGAGCTTGATTTTCTGGCAGTTCTGGATGTTATTTGTTTTGAGAAATAGTTGTAATTCTCTCTTTGTTTGCATGACAATGTGAAGCATGCCTACCTATGCCTTGATCTTGACCAGAAGTTCCAAAAAAATGGAGAATTTCGACAGACAAATATAATCTAAATTTTTTTCCAAGTAGATATTATGAATCTGAAAAGATAGACAGTATCTGAAATTAAGAACTTACTGAGAATGGCTTTTTATTAGACTGCATACACTAGATAAAATAGTGAATTCAAAGGCAAGTCAATAGAAATCAAAGTAAATTAGTAACAAGAATTTAAGGTACTTGACAGACACTGTGAGATATATATATGCATTATATCTACAGATTCATATATATTATGACTTTGACTTTTGACTTTTTTGACTGTCCAATGGTATGATAGAGGTATGTAGTCAATAGAAACTATACTTCGAAATTTGTTTCTTTTTCTAGGCTAGCAATATCTGGTACCATACTCATTGGTGATGCTGGGTAGGAGCAGCGAGCTGCAGCTACCAGTCAACTACATAATCATGAGGGTAAACAACTAATATTCTATAAGGTATTCATTGTGTTGAATGATTTTGCCCAATTCTAATATAAGTGTTCACAGCACATGTACGGTAGGCTAGGCTAAGTTATGATTTTCAGTAGGTTGGGTGTATTAAATGAAATTTCAACTTACAATATTTTCAGTTTACAGTATGCTTATTGGGATGTAACTCCCTTATAAGTTAAGAAGCATCTATACCTATTTTTGCAATATCACCACAGACAATTTTAAAATAAGTGTTGTGTTAGTTAAGTTAGCTAAGGTTGGATGCTTATAACAACAAACTCAAGCCAGTGGCTTAACAAGAGAGAGGTATATACCTCTCACACATTAGAGGAGTCTAGAAATAATTCACTCAGTGTTTATTCGACATTTCCATGGTCATTTGGGAACCAGGACATTTTAATATTTATGTTCTATCACACTTTGCATGTAGTTTTCATCCTCAAGTTTGTCACTCTGTCTGAGATAGGTGCCAGAACTCTGGCTACCATGTCTTCATTGGAAACATAATTGGAAGAATGGTTGGGGGGGGGGGCATCTTAATCCTCATGGTATCTTCTTTTAACAATTAATATAGTCATTCTAGTATTTGAAATTTCCCTGATAGAAGCTATATAACTCACTTTGTGGCCAATCACTTTGGAGTATAAGGACTATGTAGGGAAAAATAAGGGAGGAACAGGGATGTGTGGACAGAGGGTACAGTCTTTGCAGTTTTCCTCAAGGCAGATATATGGTATGCTAATATATGTTCACATGGTCATATAAATTTTCACAAAATTTACACAGATGAAGTGTTTTAACCACAACTGGTTAAAACAACTGTCTCTTTAAATCCTGATTTTTATTTTTCCATACTTTTTATGTTCGGTGATTGGAAAGCAGCAGACATTCTTTTGTAGAAATGCACTTATTTCAGGTTTAACGGGATATATTTATGTTATTTGTAGTCATCTGTGCACAGTTAAGCTATTGCTAGCTGTCCCACTGTGAGATTGCTTCTAGGAATACTGCCCTCTGTGACAAATCAACTGATGCTGTGACAGCAAGGCTCAGGACCAGAGGACTAAGAAATGTGGTGGTGGAGGGAAAATAAAGTTGGAAGAGATAAAATCAGAAGTTCATTGCTGAAAAATCCAATCTTTAAACTCTCATATGAAGAAAAATTTGACATCCTTCTTAAAATTTTACATTGACTTAAATGGATTGATTGTAAAGCTGAAAGAAAGTCTTGTAAATAATCGATAGTCATAGGAATTTTATTCCTATTTTCAGATTTGTAGAAAAAACTATTATCTTTTTATTCTCACAATAGGAAATTATATGACAATATCATTGTGTTATGAAGAGGTGATAAAGAATATACAGTCACAAAATGTAAGAAATGTAGCAGGTAGTTAATTTAAAATGAATTTATTATGTTATCTTTTTAACATTCTTAATAGCTGTTCACTTTTGTACTTAGTAGTCTTGTATTTATAACTATGTATTCTTATTTGTAAAGAGGTTTTAGAAAATTTGAGGTTTTTATGAAACCTGGATTTGCTCCCATGTTCTTCCTGATGCTACATCACTCACTAAGGAGAGCTGGTAGGGGACTGTCCCAATTTGCAAGCCCAAGTCCTTGGATCTGCAAAGTCAGCAAGCTCAAGTCACGTGAGATTTCTAGTTTCAGGAACAGTTGTCTTCCTCTCTCTTTGGGGGCAGAGTAGGATTAGGGGGAGGGAGGCCAGAATTTGGACAGGTGAAACTACTTACCTGATCCTGACAATGACAGAGATTGCCAGCCTCTCAGACTTGGACAGTCTCATCAATCAACCAGTGCTTGAACTATTAGCTCTGTCAGCTTCCTCAGAAGAGATGACAATTCAAGGGTAGCCTTCCTCACCCACTGAGACTCCCTCAGTCAGAAGAGCAAAACACTTAATCAGTAGGAGGGGCAGGAATGCATATCTCTGGTAAGAACTGGCCCTAATTACTTTCCATCTACAGAGCTTCTTGTACTCATTTCTGCATGACTGTGAAAGAGATCCGCAGCAGAAGCCCTTGGCTTGCTGGTACAAGAGTTGGGGCAGGGCTTGCGACCTTTGCCTTAAAAAGGAGTGGTTGTGATACCAGGAACAGGAAAGTAAAAACAACTTTGCCCATATACTCTCACAAGTCATGTCTGATTAAAAAGAATAACAATAAACACATGCCAATATTTGTTTGTACATGCATTACCTTTGTGGGATGGGCAGAAGTGAATCACTGGCTGAGGTTATTAGTAATGAGAGCCAGCCATTAAGATTTGCTCTCACTTGGTAACAGGAACAAGACTGTAGTGACCTCTCTTTTTGGGTTGTGAGGATTATTTGAATCTGAAAACAGTTGAAATTTTTGGACCTGAAAGCAAATGGGCTAGATGTCTAAGAAGTATCATGTAATACTTCTTAGGTTATTAAGTATTTAATAACACTTCTGGTGTTATTAAAAATATTAAGTATTTACATGATTTGAAGAGAAATCATAGTGCATGTGTGGTAGAAGCTCCTAAGATACCAGCTAAACAGCTCAGATGGTGTCACTTCTACAAACATTCATAAAATCTTTTCTATTGAAGAAGTGTTTTTTTAAAAAGTATCCTTATATATTTATTCTATTATTTTGAAAATAAATGGCTAAAGATTGTTTCACGAGTTTCTAGCTCTCTTCAAAATCATGTTGTCACTATTGGGAGCCTCATGATCAATATTACTTAGTTTTATATTTATCTGCTGTTTGGAGTGAAATGAGGGAAAGGCATCTCAGCTGGCCTTTTCCTAAGTCCTTTCTTCCTTACCTCCACTGCTCAATCTCCCAGGGAATTAAAATGATGCCTGCTGGCCACTTAAATTAATGAAACTGCTAATGTCTAAAGCAGGAACATCACCTCCGTGTGCTCTAGATACATATGTGAGTAGAACTGCTGTGAACGCACACCTGCCCCGAGTGTCAGTGTAACCCATGCATATTAAGCATTGACTTTAAAATCCTCATCCCCAGAAACCTGAAGTAAGAACTGCTGAAGAGCCGTGGAACATGAACAAGCTGTCCTTTGGCCTGATTAAAAAGGAACTCTCCACATCTCTTTGAAAAAAGCTTATCTTGAGTGTTAAGAGGAGGGGTCTTCACTGGACTACCTGATAGCTTTATAATTTCCTTCAAAGCAAGACCATTGTAAAAACAAAACAAAACAAAACAAAACAAAGCATTAGTTCTGCTCTTTGTTTCTAACTTAGTCCAATTCAGCCAACTGGTTATATTAATTAGAATGTATGCTTGCTCTAAAACAGTGGTTTTCATTTGGGGGCGATTTTGTTCCCCAAGGGACCTTTGATAACATCTGGAGACATTTTGATTGGGGAATCAGGTGAGGTGGTGCAATT
Organism: Tonatia bakeri; assembly: GCA_004024845.1. Taxonomy (NCBI): domain Eukaryota; kingdom Metazoa; phylum Chordata; class Mammalia; order Chiroptera; family Phyllostomidae; genus Tonatia; species Tonatia bakeri. The sequence continues at coordinate 15,929 of PVIA01013665.1, forward strand.
AGCACCTAGTAAAAAAAGATCAGGCACCTGCTAAACAAAGAATTATCTGGTCCAAAGTGTCAACAGTGCTGAGTGAGAGAAACCCTGCTCTAAAACAGTGCATGTAGAGCAGAAAGAGTGAAGTTCCAATGAAAATGTATTGAAAAAGTTCTACAGACAATTGAAAATGCACCCTTTCTACCACGAGCTCCCAAGTCTCTCATGTCGTCGTTAGTTATGGCTACATCAGGGCCCCGAGTAAAGCAGGTTCTACGGCTGACCCTATTTTTATTTTCACTGCGAAAGAGGAATGGGTTGGGGTGGACAGTTTCACCAAGGAGTAATCTAGTTGCTGTTTCAGAGTAATCAGTCAGGTTGGTATAAAACTTGCCAGAGTTTATGGCAAGTAAGTGCATCTGTAATTTTTATAATTTTCATGAATAAACTAGAGATTATCATGTCCCCGATAATTGTTGTTATGTAAAAATCTTATCTACCATCACTAAGTAAGTATTTGTTGTTTCAATCTGTTATACTATAGAGATTAAAGTCTAAGTATAGCCCTAACTGGTGTGGCTCAGTTGGTCGGTCTTCATCCCACAAAACAAAAGGTTGTTGGTTTGATCCCTGATCAGATCACATGCCTGGTTGAGGGTTGGGTCTCACATAGCAATCAACTGATGGACGTTTCTTTCTCACATCGATGTTTCTCTGCCTCTCTTTCTTCCGTCCCCTCTCTCTAAAATAAATGAATAAAACCTTTTTAAAAAATCCTAAGTAAACCCTTCCCCTTTACAGGAACAAAGTTAAAAGACACATGGATAAAAACTAGGGGGAGGGTGGTAATGGGAGGGAAGTTGGGAGGGGGGTGGGTGGACTAGATTGGGAGTAAAGGGGAGAAAACTGTACTTGAACAATCATTAAAAAAAATCCTAAGCAAAAAAGTCAGAGATGATATTATTTAATTATTGGTAGCCTGTTTGGATGACTAAAAATCAACTTTGTGGAATTGATAAGAATGTCTATAGAATATATATTCACTGTTAGTGTAGGAGGGGTGGTGACTGACGTAATATGTTTTTAAGTTAAAGTTTCATTGTTAATTTTAAAAGTCACATAACTATACCCACCCCATTCCATATACCTCTCCATTGTACTTAGACTTTTTTTTTAATGTTCTTTCTTTTTTTTTTTGAAATGTTTTATTTATTTTTAGAGAGGGAAGGGAGGGAGAAAGAGTGAGAGAGAGAGAGAGAGAGAGAGAGAGAGAAACATCAATGTGTGGTTGCTGGGGGCTGTGGCCTACAACCCAGGCATGTGCCCTGACTGGGAATCGAACCTGCGATGCTTTGGTTCGCAGCCCGCGCTCAATCCACTGAGCTACGCCAGCCAGGGCCCATTGTACTTAGACTTTTAAAAAATCTACTTTATTTGAAATTTGGAACCATTTCTGAGTTTTGCAACTGTAGTGGGATATCAAAGGAAAACTAGAAAATAATTGTAGCATTGAAATTGGTCTTCTGATAAACATACTGAATAAATGAGCATTGTTCATCCTATGGAATTTAACAGTGATGTGAATCCACTTAGAATAATGGAGAAAATGGGGGAAATGGGGACAACTGAACAACACGAAACAAATTTTGTTAAAGAACATGGAGAATGATCATAAAGAACAAAAATGAACTAATGTCTGTTTCTGCAGAAAGTGGAGCAAAATGAAGTTAATAATTTATAAATTGGGAGGGATTATTTCTTAAAAGGAAGATGGTTGCATATAGTGTTTATGAACGGAAATTTTAAGTCTCCTCTTTAGTTTTAAAAAACACTTAACTTATGTTCAACGGTTTAAATATGTATTTTTTAATTGCAGCCTGTATTAGTTTCTATGGCTGCTGTAATAGTTTATCACAAACTGGTTGGCTTTGGCCAGTGGAAACTTTTTTCTCTCCCAGTTCTGGAGGCCAGAAGTCTGAAGTTCATGTCACTGGGCCAAAGTCAAGGTATAGGTAGGGTCCTGCTCCCTCTGCAGACTCTATGGGGGAATGCTTCCCCTGCCTCTTCCAGCTGATACTTCTTGCCTTGGGACCCAATCATGCCAATCTTCAAGGCCAGCATTTTCAAATCTCATTTTGCTCTGTCATCTCGTGTGTGTGAAATGTTCCTTTACCTACCCTTTGAGTGTTTCGTTGTTTTTTTTTAGCTTTACTCAAGGACGTTGCTTTCAGACAGAATGAAGGAGAGGGAGAGAGAGAATCTGAGAATGAGAGAGAGGGGGAGAGAGAAATATTGATGTGAAAGAGAAATATCAATCAGTTGTCTTTTCATACACACCCTGACCAGATACCAAACCTACAACATGGGTGTATGCTCTATCCGGGATTCAAACCTGTGACCTTCCATCTATGCGACAACACTAACTAAGTGAGCTACACCAGCCACCTCTATCTCTCTTTTTGGATACATGAAATGGCATTTAGGGCTGACTCAAATAATCCAGGATAATTTCCTCATCTCGATATCATCAACATCATCATATCTGCAAAGACCCTTTTTCCAAATAAGGTAAGATTTACAGGCTCCAGGGATTAGGATCTATTATCTTTTTAGGGGAAGGGGGATTTTTTTTTTTTTAGCCTATCACACAAATGAGTTCTTCATGGGTACTTCCAGTGTTGGGATTTTGTGATTCAAAAATCATGATCTTTGCAATTTACTTCACCCATCCCTAAACATTTGGTTTCTTCACTTACAAAATAAGTCTAATAATGACACTTATGCCATAATGTTGTTATTGAGAAACTGATTTAATGCAATTAAAAATAGAAGAGTGGTTGGTACATTTGAAGTTCTTAATATGTATCAGCTATCAGTTAGGTACTTGGTGCTATTTGTGTTGGTAATATTATGAATATCAAATAAAGATTATGTGAAAAGATAATTGAGCACTTGCTTGGTGGTCTATGATATAATCCACATTTTTTTTACTGTTGCTTTACTTTGTTTTGACAAATTTAATGAAGGGAGGTCACAGAAGTAGTTAAAGTAGTGACTTGACGTCCAAAGAATATATTTGATCTGCTTTGTGAAGTTTATTTAACTTTGTCTACACCAGGGACAGACTAAGCTAACCCCCAAATTGAGGAGGCACCTGAAAAACCCACTTTGAGCAAAAGTTCCCTTTAAGAATAACAGCCTCAGGAATAGCAGATATATACTATTTGCTTTTTACTCTAAAACTGTCTGCATCTCCTTTTCAGCTTTTTATGAACATAAGTAAATTCACAAACTTTATATTTAACAGAATCCTTTCCTGCTAAATTAAGTACCATCCTTACATAACTTGACCTGTTTAATATGTCTCCTATCCAGATTGACCTTTCTACTTCTTAAACATGAAATTGTCTTTTCCCAAATCTTTCCTGTAGTATAAACACATTTGTTCATAACAAATCAACATACTGTATATAAACCCTTTTCAATCAAATGTTTTACTGGGTTTTATAAATATTTACAGTCTGTGTTTTAACATATATTTTAGGTGTCATTATTTTGAAGAAACAGCTATTGTGGCTATTGTGCACATTAATTGGAAGGGTATGTAATCTCTTCAAGGAGCTACATTAGACCAATGATAGAGCTGTTGACAACCAGACTAAGAAAAATAATATTAATTTGTTTTTTATTATTAACATGATATGATTTCAAAACAATGAAATTTTAAATAATTATGTCATAGGTATCCTAGTGGAAATAGTACTTCCATTTTTCTCTTTAAATGTCTCCAAACAATAACCAAATGTAGCTCAAATGCAATGACAATCTATTTGTAGACCTTTTACTATTTGAAATACTATTAGGTTAAACAATATGAAATTGCTGTTCTTGTAGGTTGGAAAAGGTTGAAAGGTTCATATAGCACAAGGTAAACAGACAGTACCCCTGAGAAAAAGGAGCTCAATTTTTCAGACTTATTAAATTAAAGTAGCTAGATGAAACATTGAAGTATATAAGGAAAAGTTTGCATTTTCAAGTTACTTATATTTATGCCAATAAATATACATTGAGTCCTGTTACATATCCCTTAATGTCAAGGATCATGGGAACAGAACCTTATTAAAAGAAGGGAAATGAGTGAAAGAAATTTGTAGTGAGAAAAGCTAGGTAAACAGAAAACGATAAAAAAATGCAGATTGCTACAAACTTTGTAATCATTTCTGCTTGACAATGTTTATCTCTTTAAATGTTTATCTTCTTACCCATTTTTATGTGACTCATAAAGTTGGATATCACTCAATGTTTAGCTCTTTGGTGTCTGAACACGGAAAGCAGATTGCCCTGGCATTTTTATATACTGTAGAAAAGAAAGTCATTTTCATTTATTGAGATTTGTTATTTGAATATGTTTTCCAATATAGCAAAGCACACCTACAAAATTTAATGTACATACATTTGCAAGTACACTATTCTGAAGCAGCATCAGGTAAAATTTGATACTTTCTTTTGGAGAAAATGCAGAGAACTAAATAGATGCATATACTTTTCCCATCTTACTCTCCACCCTCTTTGCCTTAGTGATCAGTGATATTGGTAAAGCTATTATATTTTCCATAAAACTGTCCCAAACATCCATTCATCATTTCTTGGGCTAGGGGTTGTTCTGGAATGCTAAGTGGTTGAGAACATGCCAGATCTCCAGTGGAAGGATTATTACCTTGGGGGAGAAGTTTGATGACTCAAGAAAGGAGAATGACTGTAGGGAATAGGCATAGAGACCCTATTAGTATGGGTTTCACTAGGAAGTTAAGTTTTATATTCATATATTTGTTTTTATGGTAAATTTCATGAGTTTCTTATATCTGTGAAGTCTCCCTATGAGAAATTTTACATACAGAAACACATTAGCTTGTCATTGATCACCTCCATGAATTCTTATCAGGTTTTATTCTATCAGAACTGTCAGATTCTTATGACCTAGTTGCCTATTTCATGTCACATTATGCAGAACATTGCATTTGGGGATGGATGGGAATGAGTAAACTGAGACCACCTCATAATTTAAAAAGCAATCTGATTCTAAGTCAGCGTGTGCACTATATACCAGTAAAAACAAATGAAAGTAAGGAAATGACTGTGGCTCAGTAATTTATGGAAAATGTTACAGTTTTATTATCTATCCATGCATTTTTTAAAAACACCTTTGCCATAGTACAAGGTACTTAGATGAAAGACTGGATTCAAGCTCAGAAGTGATGGAGAGAAATGTCAATGTTCTATTTCTTCCTATGTCACTTGACAAATACATCAAAAAGTGAGTAAAAAGGGAGATATAAGAGAATAAATCAATTAGCTAACTAATTTATACTATAACTTCTATAGGTAAAAAACATTGTAGATATTTTGGAGAATCAAAAAACTTGACCAGAACTTCCTTCAAAATTACATGCGAAGCAAGCGAGGGTGGTAGAGATAAACCATGACCGGACATGAGTTTATATTTGTTGGAATTGACTGATGGGTACATGGGCTTTTGTATTCCTCACTCTACTTTGGCATATGCTTGAATTTTTCCATAGTAAACAATTTTTAAAACCCTATACTTTTACTATTTCCCAGCAAGAATTTATACTCTAAATATGGAAACAAGAATGTTCATTGTGCACTTATACAACAGGCTCTATATTTCACACATATATCCTATTTTCACAAAATCTTTGTTTCCACCTTTTTCTTGAGCTAGCTCATAAGATTCCCTAACAAATAATGTCCTCAACATCTCTAACCATGCTTCCTTTTACTGTCAGGTGATTGTCATGAGAGGACCAAGGTAACAAAAGTCACAAATAAAGAAGTGAGTGTGATGTCCTAAAGTATAGACTGAAGAGAACTGGAAGAATGCAAATTTGAATAAAAGTCATGCTGAGTTAGTAGACCTGTGCTTTCTCCTGTAACAGTATAAAGATTCCAGAGGCTACAGTATAGAGGGGGCCAAAAGTATGTTTACAGGTGTGTGTATGTGAAACAGAGTTTATTCTTGTAATATTATTTATTAATTATGATATTATTTTCCATATGAACAACTCTAAACCTAATTTTGCCCCACCTTGTCATAGTGACTCAATGTGCCATCTCAATATACTTTATAAGCTTACCCTGGTGAGGTGCCCAGAGAACCCCAGAATGGAATGCATGGCTCAAAATCATACAAGCGTGGTCCTGAAGAGCTAGAGTTAATCTGATCCCTGCTATCCCTGCCATTGATGTATTCTTTTACTAGAAGTGAAGAGCATTTCCAAGAATTACTTCCTTGCTTCCAGTGTATATTTATAACATGAAAATGTTAAGATGGAACTTGTACCTTTCCGTCAATTGAAAAGGAGAGAAAGGAAGTATATATAGCCAGGTCTCTGTCCCTTGCTGTTACTGACAGCATCTGTCAAAACAAAGCTTTAAGCAACTTATTTTTCATTTTGCATAACTATTACAACTTTGTTTATTGAGAGATGGTTATATGTTCCCAAATAATTTATTTTCCAAGGTCAAAAAATACTATTTATCCACTAATAGAGATGAATGATAAAATATTACAAACAGACATAAACGGATGTATACAAAATCATTGTTTTAAACTTATTCCACTATCAAGTACCACATTTCTGAATTTGCTTTCGCAGCACTATAATTAATGGGGCCTGTGTATTTTCTCCATTAACTCTTTCTTGACTCTTCTTATACATAGAATTGGCTAATCCTTCCTTTATGCTCTGCTGTACACTGCAATTCTATCACAGCACCAATAACACTTCCTTTTGTTTACATGTCTGTCTCCCTCTATTGGATTCTACATTTTCTAGACCAGAAATCCTTTTCAATGCTCGGCACAATGACTGCCTCTTTGTGGGTTTCAATAAATGTTTGTAGTAATCTGATGGGCAACTGACTGAATGTCTTACAATGGCTAATCTTTTGAGTTATTTCAAGCGAATTTTATAATGTAAGCAAATGTCTTTGCCTTTTACCTTCCCCTTTTCTTACCTCTCCCACATCCTTTCACTGGGGCTACGTATAGAGAACAAAAGTGTTTTACCTACTGACTTCCCATTTCATGTCCTTTCACTGAACTAATCTCTACATTCTTTACATTTCTCGATGCTCCCATTATTTAGCATCTATCATGATCAAGGCAGTCAAATGCTACTGATTGTATACTGTCCCACCACAAATCCCTATCATATTCATTCTTCTAAACTCAGTCCTGTCTTCTATCTTTCTGCTTTTCTTTTTGCTTTTTTCTCTTTTCCCCCCATTGTCTGCTAGGTCATTCTGTCATACAAGAGATCAAATAGCTTTGATAGCTCTCTTGGGACCCATAGTTCTGAGGTCCCATGGTAGCAGGAAAGTATTTCTGTGTAATCTCTTAAACAAGAGGCAAAATAGTATCACAAATATTGGGAGGCATTGAATTTTTTTGAGGCTTAAATTTGTCAAACACATTGTTCATTTAAACGTCAGTGTTTTTCTCCTTTGTTATTGAATGTTTTTCTACCCAACTATGGCCCAGAAGAATTAGGAGAACAATTGGTTTTGTAGGATCAGGGATACTTATGTAGCTTTTCTTTATATTCTCCCTGGAGTCATGGAAGATGAGAAAGTGCTACATGGTGAATAATTTAGAATTAAGAAACATGCCTTTTGAGAGGGTTCTCAAACAGGTTCAGTTCCAGGTTGAGTTTGGGCAAAGATTCAGATTGATTATTTTGTTTTTTAGACACAATTTGGCCATTTTTACTATCCTTAATTACTGGAAATCTTTCCTGTTCTCCACTAAGTAGCCAAAGTTTTCTTAAAGTCAGTTGAAACAGGTTGGTAATTCACACTATATTGTCAGATCTGGCCTGCCAGGAACATCTTTTTCCAGAAGATGTTTCAAAAGAGGAAATTTATTGACTTAGGCAGGTACAAATAAACTCATTAGCCAAGATTGCTTTTTACTTTGTGCAGTTTTCGATCAAGACCACATTTCAAAATATGAATACATTAGCCACCAACATGAAATAAATATGGGAAGACATTTTTAGCTCTATTTTACAGGTAGAAATAACAAGTCAGAGGTTTGCTTCTGGTTATATGGGCCTGAATGATCCCAGAAATAGATTCTGTGTCTGGTAACTGATGTCTGTCAGAACAAGACAATTCCTGGTAAGAGATAAATGCCAATTGCTGAGTGAGCTATATTATTTAATATTTATCAGGAAGCAATAGAGATTTTTGCTCTGAAGAGTTTGAGGTCTTCGATTTGTATATAATTTAGCTCATTACTGATACAAAAATCAGTATTTTGGAAAGGTGGATTTTAAGTTTTTATATCATGATAGAAAAATTCCCGTGAGAAAACAAAATAAGACTACTCAGAAATTTATATGCTTTTCTTTTCCTTTCTTTTCTTTTCCCCTTCCTTCCTTCCTTCCTTCCTTCCAACTTCTCTCTTTCTTTTCTTCTCTCTTTCTTTCTTTCTTCTAAATTTTATTAAATTTATTGTGATAAAATTGGTTAATAAGTTTGCATATGTCTTAAGTGTACAATTCTACAATACATTATTATATATTACATTGTCGGGGCCAAAGTTACATCTTCTGTCACTGTGTATTTCACCCCCTTTACCCTCTTTTACCTCCCCTACTCCCCCTTCCCCTCTGGTAACTAGCATACTTTTTTCTGTATCTATGAGTGTTTGTTTGTGTGGTTTTGTTCATTTTTGCTTTCTGTTTTATATTCCACATGTGAGTGAAATTATATGGTTCTTTAGTTTTCCATCTTATTTTGCTTAACATGATATTCTCAGGATCCATCCATGTTCTTGCAAAAGACAGTATTTTATCTTTTCTTATGACTGAGTAGTATTTCATTATATACACTACTGGTGGGAATATAAACTGATACAGCCACTATGGAAAGCAATATAGAGCTTCCTCGAAAAATTAAGAATAGAGTTACCACATGACCCAGCAATGTCTCTTGGTATCTACCTGAAAAATTTGAAAAAATTTATTCATAAAAATATATGTACCCTTATGTTCATTGCAGCATTATTCATGGTGGTCAAGACAGAGAAACACATGATGTGCCCTTCCATAGATGACTGGATACAAAAAATGTTTTATATATATATAACATAATTATATATATATAACATAAACATATTTTATATTTATATATATATATATATACAAACACACACACACCCCTACTTTTAAAAATAATAATTTATCTAAGTGGTTGTGTTTTGACAGAAGACTACCAGTACCCATCTAATGGATGAGGCTTGACTTTAAACATAGATATGAATTTCATGCATTATATTTTGTCCTTGGAAGACACGCTAATCCTTTTCTATCTACTGCCTGTTAAGAAGCATAAGGATTTACTTAATCGTACAAAAAAAATTAGTGTTTGGAATTGAAATGAGAACAGAGCAATAATTTGTGATTATGGTATTCTGCCATTAGCTCAGTTGGATGTTTTTATGTATGTGTTATATATTAACTTATTCTAAACTATTACTTTAATAGCACCACAGGCTTTAAAAGGTTTTGAGAGATTATCTTATTAGACTCCCTCCCTACCTTGAAAGCAGTTCCACTAATAACATTTTCATAACCTCCCTTGGTAACATATCTCTTTGCACAATCATCCTCTTTGCAGGCATTTTATCCCCATATCAAATGTGGATTTTTTTCCCTACAGTTAATTCTATTAGCTCCACCATCTCTACTGAGGTTGGAAGAGAATATGTAGCTTACTTTCTCTGTGTATTAGTATCTACCGATTCCTGAGAGAGGAGGTGTGGCATCCTTTGCTCTCAGTGGGAACAACTTACACTATTACCTCTGGATGGCAAGAATTAGCATGAATCTTAATATATTTTGTCATGCCCTATGTTCATGTACTCAGTGTATGAGTGAGATGTTATATAAGTGATTTTTTTAAAGTCCTATAAAACAATTTATAAAAAATGACCTGTTTTATTTTTAAGACATCATCATCTGGTGGTTCCCTTTGAGCTGCAGAATGAAATAAAGGAAAAGTTATTCCAAAGATGATAGCTGTTTTTGAGTAATTTCTTTTGTTTCTTTTGGTCTATTGCATTGGGCCAAATATTTAGGGGGAAGGGAGACACTGAGTCAGATTTTAGGAAACAAAGAGGTTGAGTTCAATTTGTTTTTTCTGAGGAGGGGGATCTTCATCCTGAAGGACTTCCCCACATATAACTTTATAGTGTTTTTCTCCTCTATTGCCCTTCCCTCCCCCGAACCTTGGGTGTCTCTAGAGGCTAATAAACTATTCTCAAAACTGAATAATACTCAGAGAGTCTCATGGCACCTGAAGAGCTATGGGCAGATGGATGTGGGGACTGGCCATCAATTTAGATCTAGACCAGGTCAATAGCATATGAAGGCTGTTGTCTCCTAACAGCTGTTCAGTGGGCTCTGTGAAATGAGGTGATGGCTTCCATCCAGGTTCTGGACAGCTGTCTTCCTCACAAAAATCATTGCTACAATTGGCATTCATCGGCTCTCCTGCTGGCAGCCTCTGCAGGCAATTCAGTGAATCTCTTTTCTCCCTTCTTCTTCATCCTCATCTTCCTTCTTCTCTTCATTTCTGCTTTCCTCCTCCTGTTTTCCCTTTTTCTTTCCTGCTCTGTCTTGCCAGTAGGTGGCCTGAGGAAAGAAAGAGCAGCAGCAGCTCCTGAGAGAAGAATGTGTCAACACCTCAGACTGTGCTCTCTGCCAGGGCTTGCACAGGGACCTCAGAGCAAGGCTGTTGGGACAGAAGGCTCATACCTCCCACAGCGTCTGCCTTCGCCATCACTGCCCCAGCCCCAAGCTGCTTTGCTCAGGGTGTGTCAGAGTTTACTCTGGGGTTGTCTATTTTATCTACCAAGTTTCTCTTTTCATCGCATGGCAGGGAACATGGGCTATGTTTGTAGAATGGATGGGCCAAGAGGAATTTCGAGTGATTCAGTAGTTATGGTATAAACCCTACATTATAATTCCCTCTCAGGCACAACCAGGAGTTACTCAGGATAGAAAGTTGTACTGTTTAAGATTCCAGTCTCTGATAATAGCTGCATATTTTGGGGGGATTATGTATGATGGTCATCTTCTAAAACCCCAAATCAACACACCTATCTCTTGACCAGACATTATTTTGGGCATAAAATCTATTTGATAAGTTTTTAATACAGTTAACATGAAACTCCCTTTTTAATTATATTGAACAAATCACTTGAATTAGAAGGAATAAAATTCTACAAAACTAAGACTCTTGAAAATCTGTGGCATGGATTATCCACTTCAAATTTTTTTTTTATTGATGTTCTATTATATTACAATTGTCCCAATTTTCCCATTGCTCTCCCTCAACTTCATTTTTTTTTTTTTTTAATGCTCCTTGGCTCCTTCAGATAGGGATAAGGAAATAGTAGTGGTAGCTTCCATCCTTGAAATGTCCAAGACTGCTTTCAGGTTATCCAGCTTCATTTTCTCAGTCTCAATTTAAGAGTCCAGGAAGACTTACCACTCATATCCGTGTTATTTTTCCAAACAGAAGGAGGCAACAGTAGGACCTGATACTCTGGCACTATGGAAAGAGGAAAAAAAAATTAAACCATTTTGCACTGGTTCAGCCCTTATTTAGAAGCCCAAAGCATTTTGCCCTAGGCTGCCTCTCTTTGGAATTTAAAACCTGTGTGTAGTGTTGTTGGGGAAATTCAGGCAACCTACCACTTTAACTCATTGAAATGCTGATCACTAAGAACATTTAACATGACCAACAAGATATCCAAGGCTTTCAAGTGATCATATGGAATCTAAATGAGGAGCTTGAATTGGGGCAATATTAAACAGATGTGAAATCCCAGATATCCTTTGCAATTTAGAAGGTAAAATTACTTAGCACAACCACTTTGGCAAAGGGTTTTGAGTCTCAGAGTAATGACCAGGACCCACAAAACAGTCATGTAGGGAAAAAGTGAGGTTTAGTGTTGGAAAAAATATCCTAACACCAGCCCTAACTCTACAGTACTAATGATCCATTTTCTCTCATTTATATAATGGGACAAATCATTCTCTGTCACCTTATGGGTTATTTTTGTTGCTTAATAAGTATAAAGTTACTTGGAGATCAAAGTGCTGAATAGTATTAGCAATTAAAACAAGCAACTGTGAACCAAATGTAAAAAGAGAAAGAGCTTTGGAGAAATGTAATTTCTAAAATGGACAGATTGTTTAACAGGTAAAAGAATGAAACAGTTTTGTGATTTACTTATTTATTAATTTAGAAAAGATGATGGAAAAAATCAGAAATGACACAATCAGGTTGGCTATGTGACTATTTGTCCTTCTATTAAAAAAACCTTCAAAACAATTCTGACTTCAAAACAATGTAAAAAAGAAGTAAAAAAGAAAAAAAATGCCATTCTGATTTATAACCATTTGCAGTCTGGATGTGCCTTGAACTTTGTTTTTAAAAAGAAAGCATTTTTCTGATTTTCTACCAGTCCCCTTTCTTAGCTTACAATTTCCAAAAATACCTCTCTCCTTGAAAATGAATGACAAGTGAGGAAGAATTGGTTTATAGATGCCGAACTCTCTGCCTCAAGGAAACACTGGTTTAATGCAAGCAGGGCAAAATGAGTATGTGAGAAGGGGCGAGATTTTAAGGCTTGGGCCGTAAGTGGAAGTATCATTTCCTGAGTCCACACCTCTTCTGTCACTGTTGGCTGGGACTTTGTCTAGCGCCGTAGCTTTCCCATCCACACTGGTTGAAATACCATGTTGTCACCTCCCTCTCTTCATCCTATGTTTTCTTACACAAAGACATCAGAAGATTAGAGGATGGATTGAGTATATGTATATTATGTATATGAACAATATTCTTTTGCTAACAGTGTATGCTTGTCATAGGAAAAATATTTTTGTATGCGGTTTACATTCATTTCTCTAAGCTCAGGGAGCCTTCTCTAAACATTTCCTCCATAGGCTACAAATCCCAAACTCATCATGGACTAAAGCGATGATAACAATAAAAGAGTCAAGCTTTTCAGACCATGGGGGATGGTGAGGGTTGTGTCACTGGGGAGGGCCACACCCAAGTACAAGAGGGTATATACAATTCTGGGGCACCCCAGTCATATCGTACTGTATGTGAATGGTGCCCCCTAGTGTGGAGCAATGCATACCCTGCCCATTTGTCCATTCAGTCATTCCTCCTTGAACTTGCTGTGTGCCAGGCATGGTTTTAACTGCTGGGAGAGCAATGGACAAAGCAGACAGGAATACCTGGTCTTGTGGAACCCAAAGGCATTCTCATTCAATTATTTTTTTAAAACACAAAAACCACCATGTCATCCAAATAAAATGCATCTGCATGCAGAATTTGCCCCATGGGCCCACCAGTCAATGACCCTGCTCTAGTCTTTTAAATTATTTCTGTGATCTTGCAGGTTTTAGCCACAGGGACAAGACACAGAAATGTCCTGACCAAAGGTTAGCACCCATTGTTCAGTGTGTGCTTAATGACAGCTCTGCGTATGTAGCCAAGTCAGCTAATTAATTTTCAATTAAAATTCTTTATCCCCACTCCAGTGTCTATACTTGTCACTCCTTCTTCCAAGAAAACATAATTCCTAGAGGTTATCTGTTAAGTAAGCGAGGAAGGAAAACTAGACAAAGATGGGGGTCATGGCATTTTGCCAAAGCATTGTCTGCTGTAAATACCTGTCAGTCCTGGAGACTGATGAGAGGGGTGGGCCACAGAGCAGTGGTCAGTGTGGTTCCCTAGCCTATTCAAAATCTGCTCCTAACTGCCTACAAGTTTAATAATTTTTTTTTCCAAGCAAAAAGGAAGATTCCCTAATGTGTCAGGTCTCTTAGGAGTTGTGTTCACAGAAGCAGGAGAAGTGCAGAATGCAAAGAGCTCTCTTATAAAGAATTTATTTCTTTGCCTTATGGTATCTTAATGCTATTTGATGGAAAGGTTTAATTTAATCTGCATATAGGCAAAGTGGAACTAAATGGGGGTCTGGTCACCTAGCTTGCTTTCATGTCTGGGAGATTTTCTTTTTTCCTTCCTTTCTTTTTCCCCCCATTGGAAACTTAGGTAAAACTGAAAGAATGCTTATAGTAATTTTCAGCAAGAAGCTTTAGAGAAATGTGGTAATGGTACTCAAAGAGGTGAAAAGTTTTCCACCTCACAACTCACTTTAAATTTTGTGAAACAAAATCCCGATTCAAAAATATTTAAGGAACCTAAGTCAGAAATCTGATGAGAGACAATCATAATATATAGATATAAAAATCAAATTTAAACATTCACATCTTCCAAGAAACAGAGCAAAGATGATCTATTCTTCCTTTACCTGTCTCCCAGGATCCCTGGTTTCTAACTCCTCTCATAAATGAAGAATAATAACAATAATAACAATCAGAAGAGAGAGTGTTAACTTATCAAGTCTACATCTTAGAGTAGTAAATTACTTTTCCCAAAGTTTGAAAGCATTTCCTGAAAACCGTCAGAGGTATTAATTTTTTTCCCTCTCTCTCTCTTTAAATCACAAAGCAAAATTCCACTGTCCCTCCCCGCCTCCCCCCACACACACTTCTAAAAAAAAAAAGTTGTCGAGTTTTGCTTTTCTATTCACTGCAGTCCTGGCCAAAGTAAAGCCCTCTTTCTCAATGACGTCAAGATCTTTACCAAGATTAGGCTTTCATTTCTCTATTGCAGCAATTAGCCAGGGGATGTATAAAAGGCTTCAGGGAGACTCACTGGGCTGCAGAGAGAGCACTTTGCACCACAGATAGCACCGAAGCAAAGCCAGAGGGAGTGAGGAGAGGAGAGGAGTCAGTCGCTCCAGGGGAAGGGAGTGAGACAGGCTGGAGAGAAGGAGAGCAGAAAGTGTGTGTAAAACGGAGTAAAGGAGGGGGGGAAAAACTACCCTTAAGCACATTTTAAAAACTGGCAATTCAAGAAAGAAACAGGCTA
>PVIA01013666.1:6333-31045 GCA_004024845.1 Tonatia bakeri
CTAAGTCTTATTTTTGTGTTATTTTTCTATTTTATATTGTATTAATTTCTGCTCTAATATTTATTATTTCCTTCTGCTAACTTGGTCTTTTCAATTTCTTGAGGTGTTTAGTTAGGCTGTTGATTTGAAATCTTTCTCTCTTTTTTAAGATTTTATTTATTTATTTTTTAGAGAGAGGGAAAGGACTAGAGAGATGGAGAGAAACATCCACATGCAAGAGAAACATTGATTGGTTACCTCTCACATTCCCCAGCTGGGGGCCTGGCCCACAACCCAGACATGTGCCCTGACTGAGAATTGAACCTGCAACTTTTTGGTTTGCAGAACAATGCCTAACCCACTGAGCCACACCAGTCAGGGCAAGATCTTTCTCTTTTTTAATGTATGCATTTATAGCTATTACATTTCCCTCTTAGCACTGCTTTTGCCACATCTCATAAGTTTTGGTATTTTGTATTTTTATTTTCTTTTATGTCAAGATATTTTATAATTTCTCTTGTGATTTTTTCTTTTTTTTTATGTTTATAGCAATTTCTTCAGAAGACCAGCAATCTGAGAAAGATGACAGATTCTGTATGCTAAAGGATCATCTTACATCTCAAGATGACCTTTTTTTTTACAAAGCAATTTTATTTTATTTTTTAATTCTTTATTTTATTGATTATGCTATTACAGTTGTACCATTTTCCCCCTTCACTCCCCTCCACCCTGCCCACCCCCTCCCACCCACATTCCCCCCTTTAGTTCATGTCCATGTGTCATAAGTTCTTTAGCTTCTACATTTCCCATACTATTCTTGACCTCCCCCTGTCTATTTTCTACCTATTGTCTATGCTACTTGTTCTCTATATCTTTTCCCCCTCTCTCCTCCTCCCACTTCCCTGTTGCTAACCCTCCCTTTGATGACTTGTTTTTTACTGTTCATATTTTTAATCTTCTTTTTCTTAGGTAAGTCCCTTTAACATTTCATATAATAAGGCCTGGTGATGATGAACTCCTTTAACTTGAACTTATCTGAGAAGCACTTTATCTGCCCTTAGATTCTGAATGAAAGCTTTGCTGCATAGAGCAATCTTGGATGTAGGTCCTTGCCTTTCAGGACTTGGAATACTTCTTTCCAGCCCCTTCTTGCCTGTATGGTCTCTCTCGAGAAATCAGCTGACAGCCTAATGGGAACTCCTTTGTAGGTTACTGTCTCCTTGTCTCTTGCTGCTTCTAGAATTCTCTCCTTCATTTTTACCTTGGCTAATGTACTTATGATGTGCCTTGGCGTGTTCCTTCTTGGGTCCAACTTCTTTGGGACTCTCTGAGCTTCCTGGACTTCCTGGAAGTCTGTTTCCCTCACCAGATGGGGGAAGTTCTCCTTTATTATCTGTTCAAATAAGTTTTCAATTTGTTGCTCTTCCTCTTCCCCTTCTGGTACCCCTATAATTCGGATGTTGGAATGTTTATAGGTGTCCTGGAGGTTCCTAAGCCTCTCCTCATTTTTTTGAATTCTTGTTTCTTCATTCTTTTCTGTTTGGTTGTTCCTTTCTTCCTTCCGGTCCACTCCGTTGATTTGAGTCCCAGTTTTCTTCCCCTCACTATTGGTTCCCTGTGCGTTTTCCTTCATTTCTCTTATCATAGCCTGCATTTGTTCATCTAATTTATGACCAAAGTCAACCAATTCTGTGAGCATCCTGATCACCAGAGCTTTGAACTGTGCATCTGATAGGTTAGCAATCTCTCAGTCACTTAAAAAAAATTGGCTCTGGGGATTTTAATTCTGTTGGAGCCATCTTTTTTATTTTTTATTTTCCTTTGATCTGGTTGTGGCTATTATGTAAGGGTGGGGGAGCCTTAGGTGTTCACCAGGGCGGGGCACCCCAGTCCCTGGTTTGTGACGTTGTATGTGGGGCGGGGTCTGAGAGGGAACAATGGCGCCTGCTCTGCTCTCTCCAGGACCTCAGTCCCCCCTGCCACCTCCCACAAGCAAACGAGGCCCCCTGGTGCTGGCTCCAGGGCAGGTGGGCCTGTGCACTTTCTCGGACCCTGTGGGTTTTCCCGAGAAGCATCCTGTGAGGCTGAGAGAATCTCCGGCGTCAACCCCCACAGGTGTTTTCAGTCGGTGCTCTTAGGCTTTGTTTCCCGGCACTGGGTCCCTGAGTTGCGCGGTCTGTGTCACTGCCCGTTTTCGCTTAGGTTGTCTGTGCGTGAATGTGTGGCTGCGGCCAGCCAGCTGCCTTGTGCTCCTCACTGGGTCTGCTCGTTGCCTCCTGCGCCCAGGGTCTGCCATCGTCCATCAGCTGCCCCTGCGCTTCTGGTGTTCATCAGCTGCTATCTACGCCCAGTGCCCCGCGTCTGTCAGCCACCGCTTTTTCCTGCCAGGACCCCTCGACCCCTCTCGGTAGGCCTCCGACTCCACCCCTCCTTACTGGTCTGGATGTAGGGTAGTCAGACTTCCTTCAGTTCATTTCTCTCTGTTCTGGTTGTTTTTTGTTTCTCAATTTTTGTTGTCCTTAGTTTTGGTTGCGCGAGGAGGCACAGTGCGACTACCTATACCTCCATCTTGGCCGGAAGTCTGTGTGATTTCTTCTTTTACCCGTCGATTAAGAGTTTGTTTAATTTCCACATAGTTGTGAATTTTCCAGTTTTTCTTTTGCAATTGGTTTTTAGTTTCATTTCATTGTGACCTGAAAAGATACTTGATGTAGTTTCATTCTTCTTAAATTTATTAAAAATTGTTTTATGGCTAATATGCATTCTATCCTGGAGAATGTTCTGTGTGGTCTTGAGAACATGCATTCTGCTGTTGTTGTATTAAGTGTTTTGTATATGTCTCTTAGTTCTACTAGGTCTGTAATGTCATTCAGTTCCTCTGTTTTCTGTTGATTTTCTGACTTGTTGATCTATTTATTATTGAAAGGTGATATTGAAATATTCTACTACTATTATGTTACTATCTTTTTCTACCTACAATCCTGTTAATGTTTGCTACATACATTTGGGTCTCTCTACTGTTAAGGTGTAGATACATTTGTAATTGGCATATCTTCCTGGTGCATCAGCCCTTTAATCATTACATAATGTCCTTGTGACAGTTTTTGACTTAAAGTATATCTTGTCTGAAAATAAATATGGCCAGTCCTACTCTGGATTACCATTTACATGGAATATCTTTAGCCATCCTTTATACTTTGAGCCTATGTATGTCATTGTGTCTAAAGTGAGTGTCTTATAGACAACATTTAGCTGGATCTTTTTGTTGTTGATTTTAACCATTCATCCACGCTATGTTTTGATTGGGTAGTTTAGTCCATTTACATTTAAAATAATTACATCCAGGGAAATACTTACCACTGTCATTTTGTTAATCTTTTTTTATGTCTTGTAGTTATTTTGCCCTTTTCTGATGCAGATCCTGGCCAGCAGGATCCGTATGTTATGGCCACTGTGAACAAATACACACGGACTGCAGAAGTCCTGTGGAGAAAAAGGGACAGCATGGCTGCACTCAGAGAGGGAGAGGGCCCCAGCCCCTGCTGGACAGGCTTTTATTGCTTTTCTGGGTATGTTATATTGGGGATGGTCCTCATTTACTATGCCCAGGTTCTATGCAGGTGATTACCTTTTACACATAACAAAGGAAAGAATGTTGTTAATTTCTTCAAAGAGAAGGATATTGCAAACCAAGGGGAAAAGTGGTTGAACTGGTTACACTCCATCCTCAGGAGGTTTAGCACAGACTTTAGGAAGTTACAGTAAGCACTTGCTGCCTCAATTCAGGGTGAGGGAGTTTTAGCAAAAGCAAGCCTCATAGCAGCCTAGGTACAGGCCTAGGTACAATGCAGGCCTGATTCCCCATGGGAAAACCTCTCCATGGGCATGGGTCCTATGTGCCACTCGCTTCCCAATGGCTACATTCCCACTCCACACGGAATGGCTCCCTATACTTTTCCTCTCTTGCTGTCTTCATTTTGTTGATTTTGTGTCTGTGTGGTGACATGCTTTGATTCCTTTTCCATTTTCTTTTGTACATCTTCTGTGGATGTTTTTTGTGGTTACAATGGGAATTACATAAAACATCCAATAGCTATAACAGTCTATGTTAGGCTAATAACAACTTCAATCAAATACAAAAACTCTGCGTCTTTTTATATCTTTCTTCCATCACTTTGTTACTGATACTGAAAATTACATCTCTTTACATTCTGTATTCATTAACATAGTTTTATAGTTATTCTGTTTTCATTGTTTATGTTCTACACCTGAATCTAAGTGATTTATGCACCACCATGAGAGCCCTGAAGAATTCTGTGTTTGTCTATATATTTACCTTTACCAGGGAGCTTTATATCATTATCTGCTTTTGTGTTGTTGCTTAGAGTCCTTTTGTTTCAACTTGAAGAACTCTTTTAACAGTTTAAGCAAGTGATAGACTCCCTCAGCTTTTGTTTATCCAGGAAGATCTTTACTTCTCCTTCGCTTTTGAAGGACAGTTGCCAGATATAGTATTCTTGGTTGGCAGATTTTTCTTTTAGCAAATTTGAATATATCATTTCACTCCCATCTGGCCCATAACATTTCTGCTGAGAAATCTGCTGATAATCATTCCAGTTACCTTGCACATGATGAGCCACTTTTCTCTTGCTGGTTTTAAGATTCTGTCTTGTTCTAAGGTCCTTCCTAGTTGGAGTCCATTAAGCTTCTTGAACTTAGACATTCATTTTCTTCCTCATATTTGGGAAGTTTTCATTCATGATTTCTTCAAATAGTCTCTGTCTCATTCTCTCTTCATCTGGGTCTCTTATAATACGTATATTGATCTGCTTATAGCATTCCATAATTCTCTTAGGCTTTTTTCATTTTTTAAAGTTTATTGACTTTAAAGAGCAAGGAGGGTGGGGAGAGAGAGAGAGAAACATTGATTAGTTGCTTCACATAGGTGCTGTGATCTGGGATTGAACCCACAACCTAGGTACATACCCTGACTGGGAATTGAACTCCCAACCTTTTTAATGTACAGGACGACTCCCAACCAACTGATTCACGCTGCAAGGGTAGGCATTTTTTTAATTCTTTGTTTCCTCTGACTCTCTAATTTCAAATGTCAAGTTTGTAGATTCTTTATTACGTTTGATTATATCTGTTTTTTGTCCTTCTAGTGATTTGTTTTCAATTCAGTTAGTGTGTTATTATAATCCTTAACTCTAGAATTTCTATTTGGTTCTTTTTCACAGTTTCTGTTTGTTGATAGCCTTGTTTTGTTCATGCTTCATTTTTGTAATTTTTTTATTGTCCATATTCTCTTATAGAACATTGAGCTTATTTAAGACAATTATTTTGAATTCTTTGTCAGGTAATTCATAGATCTCCATTTCTTTAGTGTCACCTTCTGGAGATTTATTACTTTGTTTTTTGTGTGTCTTGTTACATTCTGTTGTGTTCTCTTCATTTGAAAAACCAGCCATTTCTCCCAGTCTTTTTGTACCGGCTGTCCACAGAGGAAGACCTTCACCCATCAACCCTGCTAGAGATTATGAAAACTTCTCAGAATTTATATGGGCTGCGTCTTCCCTCTGCTTCTGTGTTCAACTTCCCAATTAGAGAGGTTTGATGGTTTCTTTTCAAGAACTTGAAATATTTTTTTTCCTCTGGTGTACTGCAGGATCATTGGCACTGCAACAAGCTGAACCCTCATTTGTTCTCTGCAGCCCCCAAAATATGCCAGTTACCCATTAGTGCTTTGAGTCAGGTGACACAGAAACCAGATCCTCAGGCAGCCCCCACAGAGCTGGAATGTTGGATGTCCATTTCACTCCGATCTTTCCCTGCTGAAGAGAAGGCCATGAGCTGTATACACATTCTCCTGATCACAAGTTGTGCTAGCTTTTGTCTGCAGTGGGGGAGGTGCTTTGATGCTTCAACAAGCCAATGAGCTCTCTCTCCTGTGTTCTCAACACTTCTCCAGGATCCAGAATATGCTGGCTCCTTATGAGCATTCCAAGTCAGGCAAGACAGAAACAAGGTCTCTCAAGCAGTTTTCTGAATAACCCAAATGTGGGTGTATATTCTATTCTTGTCTTTCCTTCCAAGGGAGAACCTGCAAGTTGGGCTTCCCAGTTGTGAGCTGTGTTGGCTTGTGGGTAGAGGCAGACACACAGTTGAAATAAAATGGCTTTTCTTATCTGCTTAAAGGAAGTTGTTCTTGCCTCTGAGCTTCCTAACTGGTTTCTATCTGGTTTCTGGAGCTATCATAAAGGCTTTTGGACCATGTATTGGTGTGAAGTCAGTGTCTTCATAAGAGAACAAGGTCTAGGGCTTCCTATTCTGCTATCTTGTTGCCTGGAAAATTTCAAGTCTTTTGATATATACAACCAAATTAATTTCAGAAAGTTTGTTCACTTGTTATTCTTATGTTTTTTCAATCTTGGCCATTTTAATAGACTATGTTGAATCCTACATTTAGAATTATGTGATTTTTAAATTATGTAATGTCAGATACCTACAAAAGAATATAGCATTATGAAGCATGTTAATGAAATTAATGAAGCAAACAACTAGAACAGGAACAGAACCACAGAAGTGGAGAACACATGGAGGGTTAGCAACAGGGAAGTGGGAGGAGGAGAGAGGGGGAAAAGATATAGAGAATAAGTAGCATAGACAATAGGTAGAAAATAGACAGGGGGAGGGCAAGAATAGTATGGGAAATATAGAAGCTAAAGAACTTATGACACATGGACATGAACTAAAGGGGGGGAATGTGGGTGGGAGGGGGTGGGCAGGGTGGAGGGGAGTGAAGGGGGAAAATGGGACAACTGTAACAGCATAATCAATATAATTTTAAAAAGGAAAAAAAATAAAAAATAAAATTAATGAAGCCATCATAAAACATTATGACCTGAACGTTAGTTATGCCTACCTGTGTGCTTTTCCCATTCTGTCTCCTGCCTCTCTCACACATAACTACTATGGGTTTTATATTTTATATATATTCAGGTTTACATTTTTCAGTTTCTTGCCTTTTCATATATGATTTTCTTTTGTATGCAAATAATATATTTAAGTTTGCTTGTGTTTCAGCTTTCTAAAAAGGTTTCCTTTCAGTACATAGTGTTCCAGATACTTTTTTAGCTTAAGATGTTTCTAAGATTAAGTAAGTTTAACCATTTTTATATGTTTATTATACTTTTGTAACATTTACTTTAGGAACTATTTCTCTGTATACATTCTCCATTTTATAAAGATATTCTTTTTTACTGGTGTAGGTAATTGTCAAGATTTTCTAAATTCTCTGATTTTAAGATTTTTTTTCCCTTATAAAAGTATATCATTTGGAAGTTTTGTTGATTGATAATTCAGACTAATTGATCTCTCAATTCTATTTTCTGAACTTATTTGTTATTTAACTTCCCTGTAGGAAATAGTAATTATTGTTTGCTGCTATAGTTAAAAGGTTATAATAACTTGTTTTATTATTTAGGCATAAAACCCACCCCAACTTACAATTGCTTATTGCACCATTTTTACCTGCCCATGTATGGCAGTGTTACTCCATGAAAGTTTATCAAAGATGATGCAGTGAGGATATTCACAATATACTCTCAATGGTTTTCATAGTAGAAAATATTTAAAAATTGTATTTATGACATTTCAACTGGACAGCATTTTCTGACATCAGTTTTCATTTCTAAAGGTTTGCCCTTTCTACAGGACTGGGATGC
Organism: Tonatia bakeri; assembly: GCA_004024845.1. NCBI lineage: Eukaryota > Metazoa > Chordata > Mammalia > Chiroptera > Phyllostomidae > Tonatia > Tonatia bakeri. The sequence continues at coordinate 14,040 of PVIA01013666.1, forward strand.
ATTAGGGTGGGAATTGCACATTTGGATTTCAGAAGGGCTTTGGACGTCTGAGAGAGATGTTGGGGCTTTGTTATGCAAGAGGTATTCATATAGATAAAGTATATCTGTGTGAAAGTGAAGCAAAAGCAATGTCTAGAGCAATAATTTCCAAACTTTCTGGACCTGAGCTCACTCAGACACTTTGAAAGACACCCATTGGCACTTGTAGAGAGAAAAAAGAACTTAATTGTATCAAAAATTACAGAAGAACAAAATAACAAAAAAAAACCCATAAAATATGTGGACACATTTACTGCATTAAGCTAAGGCATTTTATTTTCAATAATATCAACAATGCAGGGAAATGGTTAAGTTTTTGATAAGAACCTAGAGAAGTCTTATAATTTTGGTTTGGTTTGCCAAACTTAAAATGTGGAGATTTTAAAGACCATCTTGTTTTGGTTCCTATCCCTTGACATTGACAATGAGCTAAAATAGAAAGTATGCTGAGACATGATCAATGCTTATCTTTGACTACTCTCATTGAAAATGAAGCCTTTACAACAGAAAAATAACATTGTGGGAATTTTAAAGGGAAGAAATAAAAACTATGGGACTGGAAGAATGGCTCTTTTAGAATACATAATGATAGAGATTTAGGGCAAAAAAACTACTATCTCTTACTGATGTGAGTGCTCGTGCTCAGCCCTGTGTGAAAATCGTCAGCAATGCGAATGCGCTACTTCCCCTGGCAGTTGTTCCGGATCGGCACCATCGTCCTTCTCAAGTCTGTCCTTATATGGAACCCGAATCGGTGGTGCTGCACAGGGCAACTCTAGTGTTCTTCTAAATGAACATTCTTTTTCTAAATTTCTTTCCATCTTTTTTTCCCAAATGTTCGAAGAAAGTGGATTGTGTGTCTAGGTTCTCTCCTGCCTGGGATAAGCTTGCACAGCCTCTGCTGCTGTATTTATTTGATGTGGTTTTAGGGCCACTCAGCAGCCTTGGTATCACTTCCTATGTGTTCCTTCTCCCAGCGCCCTTTGTTCTTTGCTAGATTATACTTGTCAAAGTGGTCTCTAACTTCTCACTGGTGAATCAGTAAGACTGAAACCTACATAACTAAGCACACATTTGAAAGAATCTTACGTTGATGTTTTTTCTGTATTATAGATTCCCAACAAGAGATTTCTTTTAAATTTCAGATAATGAAAGTGGCATCCCTCAGAAGTTGACTTCCAAATGAAAGAACCTGCCTGTTTCTTGGCAAATAAGCATGCTTCATGATGGAGTGTTATGTTTTCTCAACATGTTAAACAAATGCATTTTTATTTTTGTTTTCAGATAGTGGCCAGAGCTGTAGTGCCAGTAGTAAAGGTGAACGGCTAAGTGCCAAACTCAGAGCTTTGCCTGGGACAAACGAGCCTTATGAAAGTAGCAGTCACAAAGAAATAGGCAAGTGCCCGTGCTCCCCTCCAGCCCCACAGGTACCCCAGGCCCGAAGACTGGTGAGACGGCAAAAATGTATAATTGGGTGTTAAGAATTTTGTACATACGGACAAAATTTAAATGACTTGGAGAGCATTTCTGTTCACCCTTGAGTTGTTCAGTTTTGATTATGAAACTAACTGGTTTCACATTTGTTTTGTTTTTCATATCACTCTAATGTAAACATCTGTTTTGAACCTAGATGCCTCCTATGTGGACCCACTCGGCCCTCAAGCAGAAAGACCAAAGACTGCGGCCAAGAAAAGAATTGAAGAGGATGATTTTGCTGATGAAGAGTTAGGAGATGATTTACTTCCCGAATAATATGTACATTATATGTTATTTATTAAAGGAAAGAAATTGCCTTGTGAGATAATACTAATGTTAAACCTTGGGTTAAATATACAAACTTTAATTTTGTACACTTTAAAGGCTTTATATAAGTGTATTCTGTTCTTTAAGTTGGGTGTAAGTCTTGTTTTGTTTCTAATGGAATTAAAACATGTGAAATGAATCCTTTAGGCCCATGACTCCCTCATCCTCTTGAAAACATTGACCCCTAGTAATAAATGAATTTCATTGCACAGCCAAGTACCCCCCATACACACACGTGTGTATTCACAAAAATTACCTTTATTACTACAGTGCATGCTATTTTCTATAATTTCACTTAAAATGTTATAATGAAAACTGCACTGATTTCATGGGTTGCAGCTTGAAAAATACTATGCTAGGGACATATCCTTACTGAATCTTTATTCAAGCTACATTATTTTGAGTTTGGAAACTACAACTTAGGCATTTTTGCCTGCGGAGGATGATAATACTATTAAAACCATAGGTTTGGAGGCAATACAAAGTACAGTAAGATAAAATGCCGAACTATGACCTGTTGCTCTTTCCTGTAGTGTCTGTGCCTTGAGCCCAGTGGCATGCACCCACAGCACTGAGCAGTGGCCCAGGGTGTGGGGTGGAGGCCAGGCCTGCCTGCCTTTCTCCTTAGCAGGTGTCTGGCCCATCAACACTATGTAGCGGAATCACAATGATGGCAGTCAGAAGAAGGAGCTCCTTGTGAACCCCTTGCTAGAGAGGATGAGCAGCGACACAGCTGATAAGCAGTGTCATGTGATAAGCAGTCTACAGCTGTGCCTGGTACTGGGGTGGCTGAGTGACCGGAGGGTGGAAGGGAGGAACTTAAGATGATAAATCAAGTTCCCATGACTGTGAGGATGGTGACATCTTCAGTGAAGAACACTGGAGAGCCTGGCTGGTGTGGCTCTGGATTGGGTGCCCACCTGGCAACCAAAGGTTCGCCAGTTGGATTCCCAGTCGGGGCACATGCCTAGGTTGCCTGCCAGGTCCCCAGTAGGGGGCATGTGAGAGGAACCACACACTGATGTTTCTCACCCTTCCTCCTTTCCTTCCCCTCTCTCTAAAAAATAAATAATTAAATAAAATCTTTTTTAAAAAAAGAACACTGGAGAGGATTCTTTCTAAGGGAATGTGACAAGCTTGGTTTTGAGTATTCTGTTGCCTTTTTCTTACTTGTATGCCTCAAATCTGGATTTAATTAATATGCTGACATCGCTTGTTCGTATATATGTTTAAATGGGGGGAACTGACCACAAATTGGACAACTAAAACACTTCACACCTATTTAGAAGATACTTTGTCGACTGTTTAGACTCACAAAGATTTTAAATTTTATCAAATACGTGAGCATTTTCAGTACTTTGCAATCTTTCCCAAATGGAAACTGTTAGAAGAAAAGAAGTATTTTCTTTTCCGCTTTAAAGGTAATGAAGGAAGGACAGAAAAGTTGCCATGTTAACAGACAGTGGCAGGCATTTTGTTGAATAATATACAGAACTAGTAGTCTGGTACCATATAACCTTACATGAAAGGATGTCATAAGGAAATATACTGAGTCTCTATGAAACATGTTCTCTCCCCTAAAGAACTCTTATCAAATAAAAAAATAAACATTTGAATGTTGGTATGTTTATTTCAATTTCACCAGAACAGTAATAACGTCTACTCATCAGAAAAAAATGTTTTATACCTCCAAAAAAAATGTTTACCCAAGAGCTGTAAATCTCTTAAATTGGAGATTTCAGTGGAATTTTTAGTAGTAAATAACATAATCCCTAAAACCCTTTATAGAATAATCAAGGCTTATAGATGTGCTGCTTTTCTACACAGCATAACTGAAATGTAGTTTAGCCAGTGAATGACACCAAAGCTGCAAGCCATTCAGCGAGCCATAACTTAAGTATTTTCCACACGTTGGAATACATTTTTAGTGGTTATCGATTTGTTTCAAAGTATTACTGCTGTAAAATGACCATATTCATAAGCCTGCCACCTAAAAAGCATAAAAGGTTAATTTGTGGGATGAACAAATGAGCAAGTTTTCTTGTATTCTTGATGTATAACACGTACAATTTATTTCCTTTAATTTGTTCACAGGATAACAGGTTTGATATGACTGCTTGCACTTACAATTTAGTTATCATGAAGTAGAAATCCCTAACCTTGGGGTAAACCACGTGATGCCCACTTACAGCCATAAAAATACAAGTTGAGGAAAGGTTTAGTACTTTGAATACAGAATTGACAGAGAGCATAAGTATCATTTTCTGGGAGCTTAGGGGAAAGGAGGAACTGCTTCCGCTCGCCGTATTAAACTTTAAAATCTGTAATGTATTTCTTTAAACAGTGGAATCTAAGAGAAAGTCGTCCTGCAGAAGAGTACCCTTGCAGGGTATTGAGTCCCCTTTTCGCGGGTGGCCTGTTGCGTTCTTGGAGAGCTTTAGTCACTAGAAACGTCTCTTCACCCTGAGCCCAGTCCGGCCCCCTGACTTGGCGAAGTTGGCCCCTCGCATCCAGGCACACTCTGGGCGGCGGGGGCGGCGCCATCTCCGGCCGCGGCCCCTCCTCGAGACCCGGCTCAGTCCCGCGGCCTGTGGTCCCCAGCGCACGGCTCGGTGTGACGGTCCCAACAGCATCTCCGGGGACATGGGGTCCCTGGTAAGTACGCACCACCGGCGGCGGGCTTCCCGCGCCCGGCTAGTGCCTGGGTCCCCTGCACGCCGGAGGAGGAGCCGCCGGGACCCCTGCCCAGGCGGAGTCGGGATCCGGGCCGCGCGCGCGCGCGCGCGGACGGTGGGAGAGACGCGGCGGCGCGGGGACGGTGGGCTCACAGGCACTCGCAACCCGCGGCGCAGCAGCCTGGCCGGCACACGCACACGCGCACGCCGCACGCGGCCCCCCTGCGGGCTCTGGGTCGAGATCCGGGTGGGGCTCCGGGTGGGGCTCCGGGTGGGGCGCGCGGGGCGCGGGGTGGGGGCGGAGCGGGGCGCGCGGGGCGCGGGGCAGGAACGCGGGGCGCGCGGGGTCCCGTGTGCTCGGCGCCCATCCTCCGGCGCGGACGCGCCTCTGATCGGCCTGTCCCGCAGGTCTGGACGCTGGCGGCCGGCGTGCTGCTGGCGCCGATGCTGACGCTGGCGCTGTCGCCGGGTCGGGCGGGTGCCCCAAGGAGCAGCCGGCGGCCGGCGCGAGGCTGCGCGGACCGGCCGGAGGAGCTCCTAGAACAGCTGTACGGACGGCTGGCGGCCGGCGTGCTCGGTGCTTTCCAGCACACGCTGCAACCGGGCCCGCGCGAGCAGGCGCGCAACACCAGCTGCCCTGGGGGCCGGCCCGACTGGCGCTTCCGGCCGCCCACCCCGCTGCGCAGCGTGTCGCCCTGGGCCTACAGGTGAGCGGGAGACTGGGGTGCGGGCAGGAGGATGGGAGCGAGGGCTGGAGGGTCGTGTAGGTGGGACCGAGGGTGGGCGGGAGTTTGGGGGACTGACAACTGGACAGATGGGATGGGGCGCATACAGCAGGGAAAGCTAAATGAATAGGTGGTCCAGGGCAGGTGGTCCGACTGGGTTGGGAGCAATTCAGTGCCCCTAAGGACCCATCACCTCCCTTGAAGGAAACCTCCTGTCATGAACAGCTGTGCATCATGTGATGTCTGGGTGGGACGATACATGGCGCGACCGTTCCTTACATTATAACGGAGCAATGATGTCGCTAACCTATTGCCGAGTTACGTCATAGCGGTCACAATGTCACTAAGTAGACTTAAAGATACATGGAAAGTCCCTCAGGGCATAACTGGGCTTCTCTGGACAAAAAGTGCTCCCTCTGCATTTTTCTATGACCAGTGCTGACCTCCCCAGGCCCACAGGTGCCTCCAAAGCAGGCTGAGGGCCTGAGGGCAAACCCGGGGAAGAGTAACACACAGCAGTAGCAGTCAAAACCTCCCGTTGAGCGTGCCCTCAGATACAACTGGATCTCAGTCCTGTAAGAAAATAAATTCTAATGTAAAAAAAAATAAAACGATAAAAACATGGTCAGTTATATTTATAATTAACATGTTCTTGGCTTTTGTGCTTGATGGTATTTAAGTAAAATGGGGAAACAGAATGAGCAGCAGGTGTTTTGGAGGGAGACAGATTCTGTACTGGACCCACTGAGCTTCACGTGCCAGGGAATGCATATGTGTGACCAGCAGGCTGAAGGTGTGGTCTCACAGATCAGGTCTGGAGTGCAGATCTAGAGTTGTTAGCCCTACAGCAGTGAGTTAACCTGAGCAGCTGCCTTCCCTAGGAACTGACACCTGTGCCTCCCCAAGACCCATTCCAGAGCTGCAGGGAGGAGAGGAGAGCTAAGGGAGGTTGTGGACAGGAACAGCACACAGTGTTGGGGGTGGGGGGTCTCCTGGTCTGAGCCGCCCTGGCTGCCAGGGGAGCCTTTGTGCTGTACAGGGCTTGGAGCCTATGGTATCATCAGAGTTACTTTTTCATATTTTTTAGCAACACTGGTGAAATTCAGTCCACCGCTGCTTTTTTCAGAAAGTAAGTGGAAGCCGGAGGGCTTGCACTCTGAAGTCTTCTAGGGATGGGCCTGGGCCAGGAATGCAGATTGTTGGATCCTAAAGGGTCCTGCCTTCTGATCACTTCTTCCCACCTTGTCCAGGAGGGCCGTGGGAGGACAGGGTCAGCTCCTTAGTGATGTTATTGTGGGCTGGTTTTGGTGGGGTAGTAAGTATTCAAAGCTAAAGACAGAGACAGGGTGCTTAAGAAAGATAGGTGGGGAAATGGACTCCAAGTCAGAAGTTCTGAAAGGCACAGAAAAGACCACTCTAGGTGGGTAAGACAGGCTTTAAAATAAAAATTTGGACTATAAGGTGGCTTCCCATTTCTTTACGGGAGAGACAGATACTCAATAAGTGGTGTTGGGACAGCTGAATCCCAGAAAAAAAATACTGGAAAAAATATGATTAGATCTCCAGTCCTATATGTAAATAAATTTTAATGTAAAAAATAAAACCACAAAAGCAGATAAAAACAGTTATATTTATAATCTTGGAAGGTGAGGCCTACTTTGTAACCCCAATGTTGTAAAAGTCAAGATTCATCAATTTAGTTACGTGATTATATGCCATTTCTTCTTGGCAAATTTTAAAAAAATAAATAAAAAAGAAGAAAAATATAAAGGCAAACAGAAATACTTGCAGCCCATGTCACAAAGGACTCCTTCCCTTAAAAACTCCTCCAAACCAGTAAGAGGAAGACCTTGTGAAATGATGAGGAGAGGCCATGGACAGTCCCGGGAAGGATGTCAAGTGATTCAAACACTTGACGCATGCAGCGATGCTGGACTTCAGACGCAGTGAGTGACATCAGGCTCTGTCTGATGCCCACCAGGCTCTGTTGACAAGGCTGTAGGAAAAGGCGCTCTCGTACAATAGGGGGTGTGCATTGGTGCAGCATTTATGGAGGGCAGTTGGGTATTAACTATCAAATTTTAAATTCACACACTCTTCCATCCAGCAGTTCCACGTGGAATTGTACACTTGGCCGTGTTACAAATGGTGTTCATTGTGGTAATAGCAGAGGATTAGAGCCATCTAAACCTCCACCAATAAGCAACCCATTTGATAAACGTTCTAAAAGCAGCTACAGAGAGGAAGGGAGCAGGTCTAAAAGTACCTCAGTGGACAAGTCCATCGTCAGCATAAGGGAAGCAGGTAAGGTGCAGGGTGTGGGCAGCACTCTGCCAGTGGTAGTTAAGAGAGAAGCAGTTACATAACACAGACATGTTAGGAGCTATTTTAAACTGTATACACACACACACACACATGCTTTGGGGCATCTTTGGAATGTGCTAATCACCGTGCCTGTCAGGAGGTAACGGGCAGGAAGAAAACTTACAGGATACAAGGGTCACTCTTGTATCGTCTGCATTTCCTGCCTTGTGCATGCATTCCTTATTTAAAACATCTTAATTTTTAATTTGAGGCTAGAAAAGGAAGTTCAGCAACCATGAGGGCAGAGCAGATACTAAGGGAACAAAACCTCAGCAGGTAACTGGCCCTTGATTTACTGAGAGCACAGGAGCAAGGAGCATGTTGATCTTAGGGGATGCAGGGCTAATGGCACGGCCCCTGCAGGCATCCTGACAGACTTCTCAGAGCCCCTGGGGACCCCACAGCTGGGCTGACCACCACCGAGGAGCTCAGCCTGTGGGGCATGCGGAATCGGGCCAGGCACAGTCAGTAAATGGACTCGGAGACTCCACCAGAGCACTCACTCTGCTGACCAAGGTGCTATTAAAAAGCACCATTCTAGAATAGAAAAATATTTTCTCATTTACTTGTGTCTTTATGTTTATTTCTCTTGACCTATAAAAACAAAAATGCCAAAATAAAACCAGTGTGATTGCTCAATATGTTTTTTAAGGCAAATTGACATAGTCAGAAATATATTGTAAGAATAGTGAGTTTTATGAAAGTTTAAAGATACACATCACTCACTTGTGTTGAAACCCCAAAGATAAATACCTACCAGTACTCTAAATAGTTTTCATTGTTTATATTTTTCAATTCTGGGTAATAGTCTTAAAATAGCTTTCCTGTAGGAGATGGTAGTGCACAGACATTTATTTTCAGGCTTTGTTACCTTCGTACGAAGCCCTTCCCTGCAGGGAATGGAAAACACCGCACCCAGATTCGTGTTGCAGTGAGCAGCTCTGTGGACAGCAATGACAGCAAAGGAATAAAAGGAAAGAAACAACCAGGAGTGAAGGAGAGAAGGGAGGGCAGGGAACTCGAAGTTGAGTGACTGAAAAATAGGGGCAGTGAGCCCTGGCTGGGTGGCTCAGTTGGTTGGGAGCACCGTCCCATACACCGAAAAGTTGCAGGTTCGATTCCTGCTCAGGACGCATACCTAGGTTGCAGGTTCAGTACCCTGTTGGGGTGCTTATGGGAGGTAACCAACTGACTGATGTTTTTCTCTCTCTCCCTTCCTCTCTCTCTAAAAATCAATAATGAAATATCCTCCAGTGAGGATTTTTAAAAAATAGAAGCAACAGGACTCCAGGGAGTGTGCAGAGGCAGGGGACTACCCTCAGCTAGATGGGTCCTCCCCAAGCAACCAGGGAGTGTCATAGCAGGGGCCGCTGAAGGACAATCAGGACAGCTCAGAGGCTGAGTGGCCCATCAGTAAACACCAGTAAGGATGTGTTCCTATGGAGAATCCAGCTTGGCACCCCTCTCTATTTCCAGAACTGTGGGCAGGTTAATTTGGGGAGCTCATATGGGTTAAGTGAGGTCACCGCCTGGGCCAGGCCAGCAGTGCCCATTCACTAAGATGGCCTTCATGGTTCTCTAAGTCCATCATCGGATATTTTTTAGTGCAGCATTTGAAAAAGGTTTTCATGAGGACAGGTTGAAATAAAAGGATATTTTTGCCCCCTCTCCTCTAACCCAAGCATCTAGTTTCCCTGAGGCATCCATAACTTGTTCCATCTCCTACATGGGACAGTCGCACCTGCCAGTCTAACAGTGACTGAGCCTGGCGGGGTGCCCAGAACACAGACCCAATGCCTTTCTCCTGGAGCACACAAGTCTTTCTTCATCTCATCATTTCTAAATTGTGAAAGGACAATAATATGAATTAGAGAAGGTTGGAGAAGTTGGGAGTGCAGTGTTAGACAGAGTCATCCCCACCGTGGTAATGACCTCTTTTGGTATTCCCATGTATCTTTCTGTCAATGCGCCCTCCACCCCGGGTGCACTTTCCCTTTTGTGTCCAAGCCCTAAGAACAAAGGTTTCCAAGGTCAGGTCCTATGTGATCCACTCCCAGGACCTGGGAGTGGCTCTGCCCACTGGCTGTAACCCACAGGGGGCAGCACCAGACTGACTCACCCCTGGTGGACCGTGGTTTCCGGGAGGCCATCTGTGTGGTCTTTCTGGGGGGCCTTTCTCTTTTACATTGTTTCTCGTTAGCAAGTTCGCTTTTTCCTGGGTCCCTGCTTCCAATCTGTGGGCTATTCTAATGACTTATAAACAAACTGCCAAAACCATTGTGCCTTCAAGCAGTGTCCACACATATCACAACAGCACAGGTTGCTGTGTCCTCTCTGAGGTGGGACATTCTGTCATGAAAGAAAGTCAGAGTTAGGGACAGGAACAGAGCAGAGAGAGAGAAGTGGTGGCCATCTGCCCGGGAGGAAAAGGTTCAGTTACAGTCTGCAACACAGCCCGTGGGGTACTGTCCATAAAGATGTGTGATTGTAGATTCAAAGCAGCTTGTTTGAGAAACGTTGGGATTTTATCCCCAAAAATGTGTTTATGGATAAATGAGCTTTTATTGACCAAAACGCTGCACATATTTTTTTTCCCTGAGGGACTGCAAATGTAGCAGTATCTCCTGCCCCATCACTGTCACTGGGCACTGTCACAGGATCAAGGTCTCTAATTCTGAAAACAGAGATGTGCGTTCTGCTTTGAGTTATTTTCTGTAAGTGCCTGGGTCTTACTTTTGCAGTCTTATGGTCTCTGGGAAGACAACAGTGTTCGATCCCATCACTGCCTCTTTCAAATGTCCTTACCTGAGTGGAGTGTACTTAGTCCATGATTCGACTTCCCTGTGGCGTCTGTCCCCCAGAAGTGACGAGTGAAGACGGGGAGGAGGGGCAGGGAGTGCATGGCTTTCTACACTGACAAGGGCAAAGACAAAGCCATCTCCCCAGAACTCTTCTGGAACTCTAGGCTCATCACCAAGTGTGACATGGATGGTTTGTTTCTGATCCAGGTGGGCCTCTTCTCTTTGCTCAGAGACAGACACAGCAGATGGCTCCCCAGACACAGAATGGGCCTGGCTGCTCTCCCTTTGCAGAGACTGTCCCCACTGCAGCAGCATCTGCCATGACAGGAACAACCCTGGGAGAGATCCCGGCTCTGTTCTCATTGCTCTTCTCTCTTCCCCTCGATAAAGCATTTTTCTGAGTTATCTTCCAAATGCTTTTCCAAGCCACAGTGCCTCTCTTGGTCCCGGGCCTCCTGGGAACAGACTTCACCTGGCACCTGCAGGTTTCCTGCTTGTAGCATCACCGCTGGCCAGGCATCTGGGTGACTGTAGAGCGATTGTTGAGGGCGGTACAGCTGTTGGGAGACTCTGGACATGCCCCTTTCCTGTTGGCGCTTCTGTTTCCTCTCAGTACAGGAAGAGCGTAGGCAGGCTGGGCCCTTCCCCCCGCACCCCCCCCCCCCCCCCCCCCCCCCCCCCCCCCCCCCCCCCCCGCCCCACCAGCCCAGAGCTCCTCACTTGGCAGAAACACCTGCCTCATGGCTCAGCCTCAGGGCTGACCTTGATGCCAAGTTCAGGCTCCCACCAAAGTCAACCTCAGTCCCCACCCAGAGTAGGGCTGACACCTAGCTGTCCTTGGCCCACAGAGAGGGCCAGATGGAGCCCACAGGGACCTGGCTGCGGGCCTCTATGCCTGGTCACACTCGTTGCGCTCTGGGCAGATTTTTTCCATGTCCTCGTACATGACAAACGTACAACTGATGTTTTCTCGTGGGGCCAAGATCGCATTTTCCATTGCTCCTGGCATCGTGTGCTAAGGTCTGTGACTTGGGCTCAGTGAGTGGAGGGGGCTGCTGGCACGTGGGTGCCACTGCCCAACACAGGGAGAACATTCTGGCCATCGTGTCCCCAGTTACTCCCTGGCCAGTGAGCAGAGTCCCAATGCCAACCTGCTCTGGGCCTCATCCTTCACCTTCTTCCCCTCCCCTCCTGGCTGCAGGCCCACTTCCAGGGGGAAAGGGGAAACTAGAAGGTTAATGTGAACCCGTGCCCCAGTGCCTCTTCTCATGAACCTGGGGACCGAACAGCCACCAGGTCAAGTGTTGGAACAACGTGGGGCTGCAAATGCCCAGGGCATGACTTTGAATCTCTGGGGTTGGAGACATCGACCGCTAGTTTGAAAGCCCACTTGTGTGCCTCATTGAAGGACAACTGAGACCTCCATGCTGTCTCCTCAGCAATGCCTGGCGCTTGTTGGGTTGGCTGCATATGCTGACTTCTCAGCATATGGGGTCCAGGGCTGGCAAGATCAAATTCAGACACATTCAGGAAGATGCAAGCACCCCACTGTTTTCTGTGAGCCGCAGTTGGTGTATATGGGGCTAAGGGCCTTGTAGAGAAACCACCCAGTGTGGTCGCTGCCTGTATGACTCAATGATTCCCGGTCTGTGAACAGCCATTTGGGTGACTCCTTCACATAGGGACTCCTGACCTGGAGGGCGGAGTGAATGTGAGAATGTGCATTTGTTAGCAAGCTGCACATGGCTCTGACACGGGCTCTGAGAACCATGTTTTGGAAATCTTGTCTGATTTCTCATTGCCTACATCCCAGGCAAAGACAGGCATTTCTCAAAGGAATCTGAGCTGTTGGAAGGGAAGCAGCTGCTCCCTGGGCTGTGCTGGGGCCCAGATGTCTCATTGCCGCCATTGTGTGATGGCTTGGTGTGCTGCGCGAGCCTCTTCGTACCTGCTTCACGACGGTCTTAACCTTTCTCATCCTTTTGTTCCGGTACACGTGTTAGGGTCAGTTTGCCAGGTTCTAAGATACATCTATCAGGATTTGGGTTAGAGTTGCACTGACTTTCTAGATTAATTCAGGGAATTCTGCTGTATCTCGGAGACTCAGTGGATTGTAGGTGTCTTGATTGAAAAGTCAAATCATCAGCCCCGCCCTCAAGAAGCTGGGTGAGTAGCCTGGTCATCAAGTCATCCCCTTCACTTTGCAGAGAACCAGGCAGGGGCAGTGATTTGCCCAATGTCACTGCTCAATAACTAAATTGCACCAAAATTTTAGGTTCAGGACTGCTTTTGACTCCATCTGCCCTTTTACGAAAGCCTGTTGGTTGAACTCACTTGAGAACCGCGAGGGCTGGGCATCCTTGTTTCCACTTACACTGGTCACTGCTTGTGGGTTTCCCGTCTGAGCCTGTGAAGGCATTTCCCCTTTTGGTTCCTAGGTTTGGGTCTTGGATTGCAAACTTAGCCTCTGCTGCTTTGAAATTAAAATCATGTTATGTTCTGGGAAATAGGAGGTTGAGCCACGTCTGTGAGTTTGTGGCTCTCTGCACTGGGCCTTGGGGGGCACACAGCAGCAGTCTCGTGGTCTGCCAGGCGCCCTCGCTGTTCCTGAGTGGCAGTGCTCCCTGAACCGTTGTGAATTTTTTCCTACCGTGTCAGGATCCCCGGGGACAGTGCTCTTTTTTTGTCTTTGCTGTCTCTCACATTCCTCCCCCAGCTCAGTTTCCATCACCTTCACTTGTCCCAGAAGGGCTGTCCTTTGTTCTTGGATGGAGCGGGCCAGCTGTCCCTCCAGCCAAGTGCCACATGTGACGCCAGGGATACTTCTGAGATCCCATCAGAGGGGAAACTTGATGTGTTTTGAGTGTGTGTCTATGACAAGCTTCCAGGGAGCAGCACACAAAAAATGTGAAGACAAAAGAATTACTGCTCACAAGGAGGCAACAGCATGCAGGCCCCTCTTTGGTCCTGGGCCATGTTTGGTCAGAGACAGGATCCCTGTTGGAGTGTCCTCCTGTTTCATGTTCACGGCAGTTCTCTTTATGCAGAAAGCACTCTAGCTGAGAGTTTTCCCAGAATCTCAAGGCTGGAGTTTGGAGCTTGATCTGTTCCCAGGCTGTCCTGAGGCTTCTAGAGCCTGGCCTCTTCTTCACCCCCAACCCCTATCCTCTAGAATGTACCTATCTTTTTTCTCTGCAAACCCGTGGTAATGGTACCCACAGCACTGGGTGTCGGGTGTGATGTGTGTATCATACTCCCCCTGGGGTGGCACACTTCTGTTTTAAGAGAACCTGCTGGTCATAAAACCACCATCTGAAAACGATCAAATCTTACACCTTCTTAATATGTCCCCACATTCTAGAAGGGCAGGCAGGTGTCTTTTTGTCACAATGTCTTAGACCAGATGTGTCACTGTAATGGTGAAAATTTCACTCTTGGGGGAATGACTGGTAGGAATAATGTGTATTTTTAGTTAGATGAGCCTTCTGACTGTGACAGCATCCAAGCCACGGTGTTTCACCAATAAAACTAACAGATGACACAAGGCTTGGTGCTTGCACATGCACTGCACAGAAGAAGAATCCCACTTGTTCAGGTTGGGGAATCTTTTCAAACCTATTTTACAGATGAGGAAACTGAGTCTGAAGAGATTGTGCCTCACCTTCCTACCCCCCCCCTTCCATTTTGTCTTGTAATTGAGTCTCTAACACTGTCAGAATGACTGTGTTTGTACTGCTTACAGCCCTCCTGCAGCCCCCATAGTCTGCAAGGTAAAATCCAGACTTTGGTCTTTAAGGCCCCATCCACCTCTCACAGTTCTCACCAAATTGCCACCCAGCCGCTATGCACACACGTGCGTCACTCCAGCTACAGTGACCATTGGCAGGCCCCACCCCCTGCCATGGGCTTCTGCTTTCCTGTCTCCTTTCCTGAGCCCTCCATCACTCCTTCTTTGCCAAGGTGAGCCTTCCTCGGCCTCCAGCCTCACCTCAGACCTCCCTGGGCATAGCCTTTGGCCACCCCACCTGTGTTCAGAGCACTCTCTGCACTTGGCGCTGGTGTGTCTTAACCACTGACTCTGCATCCATAAGGAGGCTGTGCCCTCATGCGTTGCCTACCTCAGGGTTCTGCAGGTCTCCTAAGTTCATGACCACTGCTGCCCACCTTGTGGCAGATTCAGATGGTACTTTGTAACTAGCATTTAGCATTGTGTGTGTAACTGTGTACGTGCTCATGTATTTGGTGTGTATGTCTAAAAGATAAGTACTCTTGTTTAAACAAAACCACACAATACCATTATCACCCCTGAAAGTTAATACTTCTTTAATATCTTCAAATACTCAGTTGAGTTCAAATTTCTGTGATTGCCTTTATTTTTTCCTGTTTTATTGTTTAATTCCTTTTGCAGTAACTTGAAACTAATAAAAAAATGTGAATTTAGTACAAGGAATTCCCTGTACCATTTAACCAGATTGCCGAAAGGCCAGCATCATAACTCAGCACCATTATCAAGGTCAGGAAACGGGCACCAGCACAGCCCTGTCACCTACTGTGTGGCCCTTTTGCAGAGTGTTGCTCTAAGGCCCCTATTCTGCCCCACATCTGCCCGGGCTCACTCATTGCCTCTGGTGCTCAGAGCTCTCCAGGGGGCTTCAGTCTGCAACAATTCCTCGGTCCTGTGTCTTCCATGGCTGTGCTGGCCAGGTGCCTTGTGGGGTGTTCCTCAGTTTGGGTTTGGTATGGTGTTCAAGCAACCACATAATTTCTCATCCAAACAGAGACACTTGGGAATAAAAGGGTCTCAGTTCATAACTGCACAGCAAGTGTGACGAGGCCAGTGGTGCCCTGGTAGTTCTGTCACTCTGCTCAAGGCTTTTTTTTCCTTTGTTACTGAGGTATAATTGACATGCAACATTATATTAGTTTCAGGCAAATAACAATGATTTGATATATGTATATATTGCAAAATAGTCACCACAGTAAGTCTGATTAGCATCCATCACCACATACAGTTTTTTTCTTGTGCTGAAATTTACTCTATTAGAAACTTTCAAATAGACAATACAGTATTGTTAACTGTAGTCACCACATTCTGCATTCCATCCTAGGACTTATTTATTTTATAACTTAAAGTTTGTACCTTTTCACCCCCTTCACCCATCTCACCCATCCCCATCTCCATCCCTCTGGCAACCAGCAACCTGTTCTCTGTATCTGTGAGCTTGGGTTTTTGTTTTCTTTTTACACTCCACATATAAGTGAAATCATATGGTGTTTATCTTTCTCTGACTGACTTATTTCATTCAGCATAATACCTTGTGTCCATCCATGTTATTGCAAATGGTAAGATTCATTCTTTTTGTAGCTGAGTAGTATTCCATTGTGTATATATACCACCCCTTCTTTATCCAGTCATCAATTGATGGACACTTGGTTTGCTTCCATATCTTAGCTACTGTAAATAATGCTGCGGTGAACGTAAGGGTACACGTATCTTTTCAAATTACTGTTTTTGTTTCCTTTGAGTAAATACCCAAAAGTGGGATCGGTGGGTCATATGTTAGATCTATTTTTAATTTTTTGAGGCATCTTCATATTGCTTTTACAGTGGCCGCACCAATCTGTGTTCCCACCAAGAGTGCACAAGAGCTCTCCTTTCTCCACATTCTCGCCAGTGCTTGTTGTTTGTTGGTTTATTGATGGCAGCCATTGTGACCGGTGTGAAATGGTATCTCATTGTGGTTTTAATTTGCATCTCCCTGATTGCCAGTGATGTTGAGCATCTTCTCATGCACCTGCTGGTCATCTGTGTGTGTTCTCTGGAAACATATCTACTCAGTTCCTCTGCCCATTTTTTAAATTTTATTGTTTGGTATTTTGCAATTGAGTTGTATGAGTTCTTTATGTATTTTGGAAGTTAACCACTTGCCGGATGTATGATTCTAAAGTATCTTCTCCCATTCAGTAGGCTGCCTTTTCATTTTGATGGTTTCCCACAACTCTTTAAAAGAGGGCAGGTCCCCTGCCCTCCTTTTTCCCTTTGTAATGAAACATATACTGAGTTTTCTATATTCTATATGTTGTTGGTCATACCCTCACAGTATTCTTTAGTGTGTTATCCATCCCTATATTAACAGTAAATCAGCTAAAGCAGGTTCCAGTTGGGTTCTGGGCCAGCCTGTTCTCCAGCCTCTGCCCTTCTTGGCTCCAGGGAATGCACTGCTGCCCTGTCAGTCTCCACAGTTAGACTTCTTCTCCCTTAAAAGTTGGTTTTCCTGCCTTTTGCTTGGTATACCTCCACACACTGCTTTGAATGATTTTGTTTAACTACATTCTATATGCTAATAATTTGCAGATCTCTACCTTCCATCAGCACCTCTCTTGGCTCCAGATCATTCTCCATCCCATTGTCTGAGGGACCCATTAAAATTCGATCTAATCAGGTCGCTTTCCTCTTTGATACTCTTCCCATCACCTTCAAGGTTAAAGCCAAGTTCTCTGCTCTGAATCAAGACCCTTGCTGGCCCAGCTCTACGTCCCTCAGCCCCATCTGTTGTCCTTCTGTGCTCTTGGCTTTGGCCTCTGCCCTGCCTGCCCTT
>PVIA01013667.1:0-30942 GCA_004024845.1 Tonatia bakeri
CAGAGAATAAGTAGCATAGATGGTAGGTAGAAAATAGGGGGAGGGCAAGAATAGTATGGGAAATATAAAAGCTAAAGAACTTATGACTCATGGATATGAACTAAAGGGGGGAATGTGAGTGGGAGGGGGCATGCAGGGGGGAGGGGAGTGAAGGGGGAAAATGGGACAACTGTAATGGCATAATCAATAAAATATATTAAAAAATAGGAGTTCATGTTGATATTTCCGATGGAAACACAATTCCCTACATCCACATGGTTCCTAATTTTTATTTTCATAAAATACACATAGTTCCATAATATACTGGCAATAATAATTTGCTAACAATAATAACTGTGAAAAAAATTTAAGATTTCTTTGTAGTTTTTAAAAGAATTTTATAGTGTATCCTCTTAAGCATGTATAAAGTATTGAGTGACAAAAATTTGAATTACTTTTTTTTCTGTGGTTATATTATGAACTTGGTATAGAGATAGATTAATTTATTTCCACTTGGTTCAATGTTTGGGTTTGCTTTTATTCGTCTTTTTAATTTAACTTTTTTTTGAGTATGTGAAACATTTACCTAGTTTGAAGTCCCCACAGTATAAGAGAAGGCTCACTCCTATCTTTATTCCCTCCAACCAAAGAATTAATTTTTGATCATGTGACTGACCGTGGGTAAATTCTTAGTCCCTCTGACCTTCGATTTCCCCAGCGAGGGCCAACACAGTGGCTAGCTCTGAGCGTTGCTGCAAGCATTCATTCAGTGAGCTGAAGTCCTCCGCTTGGGGTGGCACGTGGTAGACAATCCTTAAATGTCGTCTGTTTATTTACTGTCCCTTCTGCACAGAGCCTTGAGTCCACTTATCAGAAAACAGCCTTATCCAAGACCCTGGATCTCCCTTGACTGCTTGGGAAAACCCCGTTTATCCTTCAAAACTCAGTCCAGATCTCACATCCTCTCTGAACCCTGAAGTCTTTCTTGCCTCGTCAGAAAGAAGCAGTCATGTCGTTGTGTGTGCTGCGACAGCTTATGGTGACATTGGTTAAGGAAAGTTTGAGGGCTTAAAGCCTGCCTCTTGTGCTGGCTGTGCCTTGGTGTCTCTACCCGCACAGTGGGGACAACAGTCAGTTGGAGGATGGGCCCATGAATTACCAGTGGTAAAGTACTTAGCACTCTGCTTAATACATGGAGTCTCTCAGTAAGTGTCTGACTGTGGTTCTTGTGCTATCAGTGTGTGTTTCATGGGGAACGTGCAGTTTCCCCATGGGTGAGATGTGATGTCCTGGGGACTTGAATGGCCATGTCTCCCTTTCCTGGAGGGCCATCCCACCTTCTGCCTGTGTGGCTGCCAAAGATGGATTGTAACTGTTTGTTTACATATCAGACTATGAAGTCGTAGGGGGCAGGGACTGTGTCATTTCTGGTCTCTGATCTAAGTTGGCAGGTGTGAATGTTTCCTGCTGAAGTGTGGAAAATTCCCAAGGAGGCTGGAATTCTCTGCACTAGGGCAGAAGGCTGGCTGTTATACTGCTTTGCCAGGAATGTTACATATCTTTGATCAGAGGAGTGTTAGGTGCCTGATCACAAGTTGAAGTTAAATCCCAAGCCCTGCCAAAGTATTTGAAAGTACTGGTTATAACCTTCTATGACCACATGGTGGCAGCAGAGGAGAGGGAATGAACAGTTGTTAAATCAGTGGAGCCACAGACTGCATGGGGCTAAGGATGATTGAAGCCTAGCAACATAGACGAGTCATTTTAGAGAATTTGTTTTTAGGAAATAGAACTAGATTTAAAAATGAGTAACAAAGAAAACAAGTATTATTTGACAAATACAACATATATACACTTTCACATTATGGTTAGTTAAGTTGGAATGAAAAGCTGGCTGAGGAAGAGAAGAGGAAGGCAGCGGGCACCCCGCAGTCCCCAAGTTCAGAGTCCCATCATTTACGCTCTATGACTTCTTGTCTCTCTCTCACTCACCTGAATTAGTGAGAGTGCCAAACATATAGTGAGACTCACTATGTGCTGGGGTATTGTTCTAGTCCTTTATAGGCATTTCCATAAATAATTCTCATAACAATCCCAGGGAGATGTCATTATCTTCATTTTATAGTTAAGCAATTTGCCCGAGGTCAGTCAGCCAGTGAATGGTAAAGTCAGACCTGACACCCTGACCCTCAGAGGTCAGAAGTGAGGATCTTAGCTGCCTGGCAGCTTCTTTCCATGCCTCGAAACACCCTATGGACCAAAGCAACTTATATGGCTGAACCCAGAGTCATGAGTGGCGGCCAAGGCCAAGGATTCAGGAACACATACACCAGGGCGGTGCATGTAATCTGCTAGACTCCCCTGATCTTAAATCCTTGCTCCCTCTTTGGTGCTTGTAAAATATTTTGTCTCCTTCTCCTGGCTTACATCATAATCTGCCTTGTTGTTTATACAGGTTGGGGCAAGAGCTGTACCTCCAGTCCTACTGCCCAGTAGGAGAGAGGGAGAGAGAGAGAGAGAGAGAGAGAGAGAGAGAGAAGAGACAAAGAGGTAAAGCAGTAGGAATACAAGTAACAAAAAGAACACAGGACAGACACATAGGGTAAAAGGAGTGAAGGAAACAGGACAAAATAGATGTGAATAGGATGAGTTAAGAAAGTGTCTATGGTTCATACCCTGGCTGGTGTGGCTCAGTGGTTGAGTGTTGGCCTGTGAATCGAAGGGTCTTGGGTTCAGTTCCCAGTCAGGGCACATGCCTGGGTTGCAGGCCAGGTTCCCAGTAGGGGGCGCATGAGAAGCAACCACACACTGATGTTTCTCTCCCACTCTTTCTCCTTTCCCCTCTCTAAAAAATAAATCATTAAAATCTTTAAAAAAGAGAGAAAGTGTCTGTGGTTCAGAGTGAGTAGAATTTTTTTCTTTATTAGCTTTGTGGAATATTGTTCCATTGCTGGTATTTTACTTAGTTTTATTTTTTAAATATATTTTATTGATTATGCTATTACAGTTGTCCCTTTTTTCTCATCACTAGTATTTTAAAGCAGTCCTTTTCACATTGGGAAAGAGTTTCTGTTTCTATCTGTCACATCTAATGGCTGCATTTCCTCTGTGGCAGTCCTTGCATGAACGATGACCTAGGTTATAGAAATGTTCTTTGCACCCTTAGAAGGAGCAGTTGGTTTGCCATTTGTGATCAGAAACTCACTACGATCTCTCCAGTAGCTGTACTTTTGAAATGAAGGCAGCCTTACTTTATTACTTATGTTTTCTGGATGAGGTGGTTCCTAGCGCTGTACATTATCTTCACTAAACGGAAGGGTGGACCATATTGATGAGGGAGGGTGAGATAAACTGACTCTGAAATGGTCAGAGGTCCTTTCAGGGCAAACTCGGGGACTCTGGTGAGCGAGAGGAAGCAGGTTTCCTTGTGCAGCCAGGGCCCTTCTAAAGAGGGACTGCAAACCCCCTGAGCGGAAGCAGCCTCGCTGGGATAAGAATGAATTCTTAGAACCACTTGGAAATGAGTCAGTCATTTGTATGTGTTTGTTTTCCTTAAGGTGTTAAAAAGTGGTCTCTTTCTATTTTGTGGGAAAAAGATCCAGGAAAAGATTCTTCAGTGGATTCATGAAGTCCTTAGTGGTCTTTCCGATGATGGTAGGCGGATTTGTCCTCTGTGCCCAGGCCAGTGTCAGGGCTACCTGCAGTAAAACAAGAGGCCAGATCTAGGAGGCGGTGGGGTGGGAATGGGGCCCAGAGACCCACAGGCCTGGTGGCTGAGGCTGCTGATGCGCCCACCATTCCTTCTCTTTCCTGTCTGAGTGGGGTGTGGAAGTAGCTGAGGCGTCACCTGTCCCAGTGCCTGGCACAGAGCAGATGGTCAGTGACAGTCACTAACTCGAACTGAGTGGTGGTTTGTGGTGCAGTGGGAAGAGCACAGTACCGAGCGTCAGGAGAGCTGGGCCTGAGGCAGGCTGGTGCAACAGAGCAGGGTGCACCGCTTCCTGTCCCTGAGCCCATTTTCCCCATTCACAGGGTGTCTCACAGGCCAGCGTGGGACCTGACGCGCATGTGATGCTGGTCGTGGTCAGTCTGCAGGAGGCACTGACCGAGCTGAGGCAAGGGCAGCGTGCCCTGGTCAGAGGCCAAGGGCAGGAGCGAGGCTGTGTGGCAATGTGGACTTGTCAAGCCCAGTAGGATGAATGGTGCCCCTCTGAGACTCACCGGCAGCATCCATGGCTGCACTGGTTCTTCACCTAGAACCTCTGGGATTCCTTTTACCCATGGGTTATCTCCCCAGTGTCTGAGGAAAAAGGTGAAGAGTGACTAACTTGCTCAAGGCTTCCTAGCTGTGAGGAAAATCACGGAGTCCAACAGCTCTGGCGCTACATGCAGGTGTGACTGTGGGAAAATCATTTCCCTTCCCAAAGCTTCTTCCTTCCTGGGCCTCAGATTCCCCATCTGTAACATATCACCAGGCAAGCCTCAGGACCACTTCCAACTTTGACATCTTCTGATTTGAAGGAAAAATGGAACAAAAGATACTGCCCAGGATGTGGACCAGAGAAGGAAGAAAATAGAAATGAAGAGATAAAACAGAGAGAAGATAAAAAGAGCAGGTAAGAGATTTGACCAACAGACATTTACTTCAGGAAAGTCAGAGCGGGAAATAAACCAGAACAAGATGGGAAGGAGGGACATATCAAAGAGATAAAAATTCCAGATCTGAAGGGCACACGCATTAATATGGAAATGAGTGTGAATCCATGGCACCCACACCATGCCAGTTTAGAACATCGAGGCCGAGGAGAAGAGCCCACTGCCTCCCAAGGCCATGGGGTTCCGGGGCGGGGGCGCACAAGCACCTGATGCCATTCGGATAAGACTGCCATCGAATGTTTCATTGTTAACAGCAGATGACACAACACACTCAGCAATAAATATCTTCAAACTCTGAAGAAAAAAAACCTAGAGTTCCATACGAAGGCAAAATATCAATCAAGTGTGATAGAAGAATAAAGATATTTTCAGACTTGCAAAAAAATGCAAAAAGAATAACAGAATCTGGATGACTTCCTGCATCCTGGAAAAACCTTCCCCATGAAGTGAAACACTCACTGAGCACCAAGCAGATGCACGGCTCTTTTGGAGAAAGCGGTGTGGACAGACAGACAGAGACACCTACCAAGCACAGAGGCTTAGCTCCTAAGGATCGAGGCACCTCGTGTGATGCCTCTGTCCTCTCCTGTCCAGGTCTCATTGCAGAAATCATGGACGGCTCTCCAGGAGGGATTCTGGAAAGGGGAGGGGTTTTAAGACACAAATTTGCTGAAGGGTACACTAAAGCCATCCCTGCAGAGGAATGATCTAGTTTCCTTCCATGTTGTTCCTATTTAAAAAATAAAAAAATAACACAATCAAATAAGCGCCCTCCCTACCCTAGTGTCTTCATTTTCTTCCTCCATTGGGTGAGAAGAATCTGACCTTGACTCCCAGGAGAGCACCTCTGGGAAGCTCCCCATCATGCCCCACCCTCCAGAAGGGAAGGAGGATCAGGGTGAGCGGACAGGACGGGCGTGGGAAGCCTGCTTATGAAATGGCTTTTTGAAACTGGCCCTGCTCTGACCCGTGTCTGCATCGGTCCCAGTAAACACTCAGACACCCCGAGCCGTTTGCAGAACGTTGACGTGCAATCACAAACACGTCCGCGCGGGCACGCAAACCTGCGCAGCCTCGAGCCGCTCTCTGCAGCTGCAGAGGCACGAGCCATGGCACACACAGAACTGCAGAGCCAGAGGAAGCAGACAGCCTAACCATAGTCCCACAGACCCGCTCATTGTACACATAATCAGGTGGCCAGACGCAGTTACGAAGTAGCCCTGAGGTCCGAGGGTGACAGTCATTCACATGGTCATTCACATACTCCTGGTCATGGAGGCTCAGACCACCACGACAGCTCCTGGGCCCCATCATGAATTCTCCCAGTTCCCGTTCACACACACCAGTCATGCCCGATTCCCTCACTGATCCCAAAATCACATATTTGTGCACAGCCTGGGGGGCCCCCAGCCTCGCCCTTTCATGCACATGGCTGCACTCACATGAGCTCGAGACAGGTCACAGCAGAGAAAGGCCGCCCCTGAGGGGCACATCCAGAGAGGTACACGGTCCTCCTGCTTCAACAGTATCGGTGTATAGTCAGTGATGGTGACGTACAACCACAGCCTCACACACACCACATTCTCTCACACAGTGTGACTCACGCGCACAGTCACACACAGGAGGACAGATCTGCAGACCCTCGAGCCTGGCCGCCTGGTCCCACGTGTCCCCTGGGGCCTCCTCACATCACAGGAGGGAACAGCAGTGGAGGGCTGGGGGCAGCCTGTCCCCGGGGGGTCCAGGAGGGAGTTAGCAGCCACACTTACAGGTTTTGGGACCTGGGGAGCACCTCACCTTCTCTCCAGAGACAACACCCCCCTTCCCCTGGCCTTCACTGCTGGGGAGGGAGGCAGCTTGGTTCCCAGGCTTGTTGCTCTTCCTCTCTAGGGCCCAATTTGATGCGGAGAGGTAGCTGGTACGTTTCCAATCTGGGACACTTAGGAGCCCAAATGGCAGTGAAGCTGTCGCCCCTCCAGGGCTTGTGAATGCAGGAAAGAGAAAGAGCCGACTCTGACCCCCAGGCCGAGTGACTGGGGTCAGGGAAGATCAGGGTCTGTGGCAGTAGTTTCCAGGGTCAACCCTCCCATCCCCTCTGCTTTTGCCAGCTTCCTGTAAGAAATGTAGGGATGTGGGAGGGATTGTGCCTCAGGTGACAGGGTAATAGGTACGCCTGTGTGACTGTGACTCTGTATGTGACTGTGACTGTGTACATGAATGTGTGTTTGTAAGGTTGTGTACTTGGGTGTAGAGAGAGGGACTGTGTCGCTGTACAACCAAACGTGTCTGAGCGTTTCTCTGCATGAATGCTCCACCAGGCGCCTGGGTCTGCGGTGGAGGAGACACTGCTGGGTGTGTGTCATGGTGTCCGGGAACTGGGGCTGTGCGTAGCATTGCAGGTGGGTGCGGCTTTGCCCAACTCACTGTTGGAACAAGCGAGAAGGCTGATTTTGAATTTCGGACTTTCAATGATTCCCTATTGCCTACTGACTCAAGTCCATTCCGGCATTTGATGTCTAACCTCTGGGCTGTTCTTCCCAGTCCCAGGTCCTCTGTCTTCACACTTCCCTCCCGTTCATTCCCTCTCGAGCCAGTTACATGGGTCTCCTGAGACTTTCCTGCACACACTGAGCTCATTTGGCCTCCGTGCCTTCATGTATATTGTCCTTTGCCCATGGATGCCCCTTTTCCTCCATGCCCACCTGCAGTGCAGAGCCCAAGCACCCCAATCAGAACCCCATCTTCCCCACCCGGACGGCTTTCGTCTTCACTGCCTGTCTCAGCAGACAGTGTTAGAAGAGGGTTGACAGGGAAATGCTGGTCAGAATTGCCTTCATCTCAGATACAACTGGGAGAACTGGAAAGAGGATGAGACTGGAGCTGACGGTTTTTTAAAAAAAATTTTACTTATTTGTTTTTATACAGAAGGGATGGGAAGGAGAAAGGGAGAGAAACAATGTGAGAGAGAAACATGGATCAGTTGCCTCTCATATGCGCCCCGACCAGGGACAGAATCGGCAACCCAGTCACCTGCCCTGACTGGGAATCACTCACAACCTTTTGCTTTGTGGGGCGACTGAGCCACACTGGTCAGAGCTGGAGCTGACATTCGACTCTGGCCATGCTCTGCCTCCCCTTGGAAATGCCTTCTGTCACGCCCAGTGTCCATTCCTGTCCTGTGTGGGAGGGCTTCTCAGGCAAATGCAGTGCCGTGGGCCCCCGAGTGACAGAGTCAGAGAGACAGAGAAAAGCTGTCCAAATTGCGAACTGGGGTGGATGGAAGGCCCCAGAGCACCGGGTCTGAAAGGCCCAGGGCGACTCTGGCTTGCCGCACTGTGGTCATCTGTCCCAGAGGTCAGGGCTGTGATAGTTGCTCTCCTAACCCCAATTCTGCCTCTGGATGTTGTCGCCTGGACACAAAGCGGTTTACCCTACCTGACCCCATGCCGAGGTAAGCATTCTCGTAACTCTGAAACTCCAGTCCACTGTGCCAACTGCTACCCTTTAGCTTTAAGAAACATTATTCATTATCCCTACTTTTAAGTAATTCTTTAATTAAGGCTCCAAACATGTCAATTTGATACTTAAAATGCTTTTTTTGTGTGCCTAACTCTCATCTGGTTCTGAACTAGGGTAACTGTCATAATAACTAGACTCTGACTTAAACTTATCACAGACACTACCCACACACCAACTTAACTTAAGCCCAGTAGAACTCCAACACAAATGAATAACTTAAATTTAATGGAGCAATAAAAATAAAACCTGAACTCTAATCTTAATTAGTCCTTCAGTCTAACACTGATCCTAAAATATTTCTAATAAGACTTCAAGTTCATCTAAACTCCTAAATCTATCCCAAATCTACTAGTTAAAATCAACCCAAATCCTAAAATTTACATAATTTTAATAGAATCCTAAATTTTCCCAATTGCTTTTATTTTTAATTTTTTAATTTATTGACTTGAGAAAGAGGGGGGAGAGAGACCGACAGATAGACAGACAGACAGACACTGATTTGTTGTTCCACTTGTTCGTGGGCATTCATTGGTTGTTTCTTGTATGGGCCCTGACCAGAGACCCCGGGACACTCCAACTAACTGAGCTAGTGGGCCAGAGACTCCCAATTGCTATTAAATTCCAAACCTAACCTGGCTCTACCCTAACCCTAACCCTAGTCATAGCCATAACCTGAACGCTAATCCCAACCCTATTCTAACTATACCAATAAATCTGATCTTTCCCTGACCTCCACTGTAGGCCTAAACTAATCCAACTTTGACCAGACTGGGTGCTGTTCAGCCACTTCCCTGAGAGATGCAAGACACAGGTCAGTAGGGAGGGGTCTTTGCCTCACAAGTCACTTCCACTCTTTGGCATGAGTGGGTTCTGGAGAGGATCTCTTGGGGTCAAGGAGAGCAGGAACGTACTCACTGGTCATGAAGATCCTTAAAAGGACAAGAACCTAGAAACACCTGCAGCCAACCCAGCTCTTATCTTGTATTCCTTGGAATCAGCCTCTTACAAGTACAGTGGCAAATAAATCTATGTTACTGACCTGGTAACACCGGCGAGCTTTTGAAGCAGCATTAACCTGATCTTGGTTCTGGCCCTAGGTCCAGCCCTAGATCACCCCAGGTTCCTGCCTCCCTTCTGCAAGCTTCCTTTTCTCCCCCTTTTCAGTCCCTCACATAATGGCAAGGGATACCCAAGCCAGAGGAACAGCTACCTTTATCCACAGTGTAAGGGCAAGAAAGTGTCCTCTGCATCTCTGCACAGTCAGTCCCAAACAGCATCTTCACACCTGTTTCTAGTGCCCCTGCCCAGGACAGCAGGATCGGCTCCAGGTCCTCCGGAGGGCGGCCTTGACCTCCTTGTTGCGGAGGCTGTAAATGAGTGGATTGAGAGCTGGAATGACAAGGGTGTAGAACACAGATGCCATCTTGTCAGTGTCCAGGGCATAGCTGGAGCTGGGACGCAGGTACATGAAAATGAGGGTCCCATACAGCATGAACACAGCTGTAAGGTGGGAGCCACAGGTGGAAGCTGCTTGCCGACGGCCCTCAGCCGAGCGCATGCGGATCACAGCCCCAGCAATAAATCCATAAGACACGATAATCGCCAGCATTGTGGCCAACTGGATGAAGCCACAGACGGCGAAGAGGAGGAGTTCATTGAGGCTGGTGTCATCACACGAGATGGCCAGCAGTGGAGGGATATCGCAGAAGAAGCTGTTGACCTCCCGGGAGCTGCAGAAGCTCAGGCGGAAGGTGAAGGTCGTGTGGATAAAGGCACTCACTGCGCCACCCATGCCTGATGCTCCCAGCAAGGTCAGGCATAGACGCCGAGACATGGCCGTTCGATAGAGGAGAGGGTTCCCGATGGCCACGTAGCGGTCGTAGGCCATAGCAGCCAACAGACAGCACTCTGCATCAGCCAGCCCTGAAAATGCGAACATCTGGAGGACACAAGCTGCGTAAGGGATGGTGGCATGGGGCAGCAGCAGGTCCACTAGCATCTTGGGGGCAATGGCTGAAGAGTAGCAGGCATCCAGCAGGGAGAGGTTGGACAGGAAGAAGTACATAGGCGTGTGGAGCCGGGCATCCACTCGGATCAGCAGCACCATGCCCACATTCCCCACCAGGCTCACCAGGTAGACAGGCAGGAAGATCAGAAAGAGGGTCAGGCGCAGGTCCCAGCGGTCTGTGATGCCCAGGAGGATGAACTCAGCAGGGACCACCCTGGCCCCGGTGACATTCCCTGGAGTCATCCTGCAGGACGGAGACTGAGGAGAGACAAAGCAAGAGGGTGATGAAAGAAAGGTCATGATTACCTTGGAAGAGAAAGCACTTTGCTTTGGGAATCAGCCACACTTGGATTTCCATCTTAACTGTGTAATAAAATTGTGTGACCTTGGACAAGCGATATAACCTCCCAAAACTTTGTTTCTGATTCTGAGACATCATACAGTTTAACATTCACAAGTGCAGGAGACTTGTCCGTCTAATTCACTTTTGTATTCACAGTTCTGAGAACATTGCTTGGCACATAGTAGGTGCTTGATATAGATTTGTTAAATGAGTGAATGATGAATGGGATGATAGTGTCTGGCCAAGGTTTGAAAGTCCCATGACTACATACACATTCTCCCCTCCAGTTTCCCAAGGGGGAAAAGAGACACTGGGATGGGCAGAAAGAGCCTGCTGCGAATGTGTTCCTGGGCCAGACTCTTCTCCTCTCTGAGCCTCGATTTTCTCATTTGTGTTAGAGGAAAGAAAAAGCTGTAAGGACTCAGTGAAATAGTGCACAAAACACATGTCCCGCAGGGCCTGGCACACAGTTGGCATTTCACAAGGGTCCAGTGAATTGGGCTGCATTCCGCTAGGTGTCTTGCCTCAATACTAGAAGGAAGCAACTTTAAGGCGATCAAAAGTAGTGAAACTTCCAGAGTTTGGAATGTTGCTTCATACCCCTGGGCTTTTTACACTTGCTCCCTCTGCCTAGAGCCCATTTCCCCTTTTTGTGTTTGACAGAAACTATCTCTGATGTGCAGACTTCCCTGATGCACGCAAAGGAAACTCAACCTTCCCGTGCTGCACTGGAACTTATGTCCATCACAGCCCTTCATCAGTCTATGGCACTTATTTTTTTGTGTCCGCCTCTCCTGTGGGCTCTGAGCTCCTTGGTTCAATATTCACTCAAGAAACATTCATTAAGCACTGCTATGCATTATAGAATGGCTCTGCAATTCATGTTTGTACCTCTAGGGTCTGGTCTACAGTCAGTACTCAATAAATACCAGTTGAATGTATAAAACAGTGAACAGAATCTGAACATTAGCAGCATGCAGACTTGAGTTTGAGCTCAGGTTCCATCCTTCAGGATGGGGCAAAAGTAGGTTTACGGTTGTGAGCACACAAAGCACAGACTTTATTCATGTATTATTATGTATTAATCATTATATTGTTTTTCCATATAAACAGCTGTAAACTTCCTTTTGCCCCACTCTATACTAGCACCCTGCTGGACGGTCCTTTGAGGCAATAGGTGTGTACAGCACAGGGCCTGGAGCCGAGTACTGTATGTTTTTCCCCCTCTCTTCATGAGAAGTTGAGATGTTTGGGACCTACTGTGCCTGGTGAAGATAATGAAGATAAAGGTCTCCCTACGGAACACAGCTGGGGTGAAAAAATTGACAGTATCACATGTCAGTGAGGTCGTGCTGGTGGAAATGTAAACTGGGACGTTTGGAGGATGGTTTGGCAGTTACTACCCCCAACTGTGCATTCCCCAGTGTCTCAGTCTGCCGGGGGTGCTGTGATAAGGCGCCGTGACAAGGCTCCATGGGCTGGAAGCGGTCAACAGTGGACAGGTATCTCTTGCAGTTTGGGGGGCTGGGAAGTCTGAGATCAACGTTCCAGTAGGGCTGGGTTCTGGTGAAGGCCCTCTTTCTGACTGGCTAGTAGCTGCCTTCCTGCTGTATTCCCACTTGGCAGAGAGTCAGAGAGCAAGCTGTCTGGTCTCTTCTTACACGGGCACTAATCTCATCATGAAGCCTCCACCCTTGTGACTGCATGACCACTCAGTTACCCACCAAAGGCCCCACTTCCAGGTACCGTCACATTGGGGGTTAGGACTCAGACATGAATTTGGGGGGCAGGGCAGAAACACTCAGTTCCTGACACCTAGTAATTTTACTTCTTTGTGTTTACATTTGAAAACTCTCACACATGCACACAAGGAGACGCACACAAGGGTGCATGCACCCCTCATCTGTTTGTAATGGTCAAATGTTAGCCACACCTAAATGTTTAGTAAGGGCTCACGGGAGTTAAACAGGAATGGATTCAACTTATATGTATCCATGGGGATAAATCTCAGAAACAAATTGAGATAAAACATAATTTGCAGAAAAAATATACAGATTGATGAAAAAGCACGAAATCATAATATGTTTTTATGTATATGTACAACATATGGCTGGCTGTTCCAGCCAAAGGTAGGGCCCCCGCTAATGGGCCCCAGGGTTTCATCATCTTTGTCCATCCCCATGTCCAGAGCTGATCCTTCTTACCTGTTAAGACTCAGCTCAGGGGTCATTTTTCCAGGAAGCTGTACCTGAACACCCCACCACCCAGCCTTTCAGGCAGGAACCTGGCTTACTGGGTTCTGTGTTATAGCCCCACTCCTCTGTTTCATAATTATCTTTCTAAGCATGTCCCTCACCTAATCAAGCATTTGGGGCCATGCCTAATTCTTCCCTCTGTCCTTGGGAATACAGAAAGTTAGGGATCTTCCCCTTCTCCTTGGTGGGGTCACTGGTGGAAGGCAGATGGCCTCCAGAGGAAGAGAAAAAGGTGGGATTCCAGCTCCACCCAGAACCCAGGTGGTGGCAACCCCCAGTGTGCTTCTGTTTGTCCACGTGGAAAGAAATCACTACTCACCTTCACAGAAGTGAGGAGTGGAGCCGCTTCGAGCACCTCTCCATTGCTCCATCTGTGAAACAGGAACAATGAGACTTCAGGGCTTTTAAGCTGCTTTGGAAATTTTGGGTGCAAGGATCCCCAAACTTCAGTTAAGTAGCTGTCAGTGAGTGAGTGAGTGCACATGCGCAAAATGTATACAGTTAACTCTCCATTGATTTCTGTTTCCTTATTGCCCACAAGGAGCAATCCTGATATTCTGGGGTGCTTTTCCTTGAAGGTAAGAAGACTGAGTCCCGAGATGCACAGCTTTGAAGGGATAGAGCTCAGACTTGGCCCCAAGTTGAATTCTCTTTGTTTCTAAGCAAACACCCTATTTTAGGGTTTTTCATAGAGACCAAGCTTGTTGTTGCCCCTGCCTTGCCTTGGTCCTCTCATCTTTGGATTGAGATAAACAGTGGTTCCTAGTCTACTCTATAGACCTCTGTCAATAGAACTACCTGTGGAGCTTCGTAAAAAAGTATTTGGTCATGCACAGTGGCCAGAAATTCTTATTCAGTTGGTGTAGAGCAGAGCTCAGAAATCTGTACCTCAAAAAATCTTCCAAGTGATTCTGATAAGCAGCTTAATTCGAGACCCCGAGCGGCAGCACTTCTCCATCTTCAGTGTGCACAGGAACCACCTCGGGCTCTGGTTAAACACAGGTTCTGTCTCAGAAGGACTGGGGAGGGGCCCGAGCATCTGCATTTCTAACAAACCCCTAGGTGATGCTGAAGCTGCTGGTTTGAGCACTACAGTTTGAGCAGCAAGAGCCTAGGTCAAATTGAACAGCATTTCCAGCTGACATCTTAGGTTTCTAGCTTTCTGGAGGGTTCTCTTAGCTTTTTCCTGCTAGCTCCTTTCTCTCTGCTGAAACCTTCATTTGACTCAGCCTTTCTCTCCAGGATCCACTGTACTCAGCCTTTCTCTCCAGGATCCACTGTACACATGTAAGTCTAGTGAGGCTGGCCTGGCATTTCTCAATATGTTGCTTGCTCATTTCCTATCAAGTTTATATTCTTAACCCATTCTTCCCCAGCACACAGACATTGGGTAAGTCTTGGTCCAGACACCGGCCACTGTCACCATGATGGTGTGTGGTTATTGGGTTGGTTGGACATACCTAGAAGGTGGAGGTAGGTGGGGAGTTTTTCTGGCAGAGTAGCTTCAGGCAAGCCTTTCGGGGGAGATAATAAGATCATGCCCCAACTCAGAGGTAGGAAGAGAGGTTCTTACACTCTTCCTGGACCCTGAGGGAGTAGCCTCTTTCTGTTTTCCTCATGACTCCTCCTTCCCTCCCCTCTCTCCTGGACTCCATAGAGACTCTTGCTCTACATCCTTTTGGGACTCTGGGACAGCTAGTGGCAGGGGAACATCAGGGATGACTCACTTGGTGGTGCCTGGAGAGGATGCAGAAGTTTGGCTGAGTGGGTCCCCAGGTTCGCTTGGGAAAGACAGTTGTGCACCTTGATGAGAGGAGTCCCTTTGGCGTGCTTTCCCCACCCATTCTTTGGGGCTTAATATTTTTATTATGCTTTATGATCTTCTACACAAACACATATTCTTCTTGTGGTTCTCCTAATCCTTCACATTGTTACTCTTGCCTGATATGTCCAGCCTGTCCCTTATCTGGAGAACTCTCCCTTTTTGTTGCAGAACCCACTCAAATATCACCTTCTGCTTGAAGCCTTCCTGCCTCTACTGCAGAGCCACTCTCTCTGTGCATCTTTCAGTTGCATATTACGTACACGGCATGAGTCCAGCACAGGCAAGGAAACATGATTGCGTCTGATGCTGCAGCAGACTGGAAGCAAGCTGAGGCCGGGGCAAGACATGAAGTCAGCACTCAGGAAATTAAATTAGAGCCCTTGGTGGGGGGTGGGGGACAGGCGTGGCTGAGTTTTTAAAGCTCCTAGGATTGAAAACCACTTGGGATGTCCACCTAGCATTGAGAAACACTCCCAAAAAGATGGGAATGGGGTGACCCTGCGGTTAGGGCTAAGCGGCTCAGCCTGTGGGGAGTAGACGGTTACGGGGTGGGAAGCTGCAGCGTGGAATCGCCTCACTTCTACAGTGTATCTTATGGCTAACTTGACATTCATGTTAGCAGAGTAATTCACATAACTCATGCTTATTGCACTCTACCATGTTCTGGGCTTAAATTTAAGATCTTAAAGATGAACCAAATAGCCATGGTCCCCTTTTTTTTCCCATGTATTTTACAGGGAGAGTCAGAATTAACTGAATACAAACACAGGGGACAGTGTTTCAGGCTGGAGTGATGGATTGTGCAAAAGCCTGCAGGTGGGAATGCAGATGGAACATTTGAAAAACCAAAAAGTCAGTGGGGCTGGAACTCGGAGAAGGATGGGGACTGAGGTGTGACTGAGCCAGAAAGCAGGTAGAGGACAAACAGGGGACACTGACAGGCCATGCTGAAGTTTTTGTTTTTCCCTAAAAGCAGTGAGTTACTACTGAGAGGTTTAAGAAAGGACTGAGACATGATGAAATTTTCATTTCAAACGATCACTCGGATTGCTGTGAGCAGAAGGGATTGAAGGGGAGATGAGTGAGCAGCATGGTCACAGTCCAGGAGAGAGATAATGGGACCTGTGAAGAAGGGGCACCTGTGGCACTGGAGATCGGCACAGCAAGCTGCCTCTGAGCAGGCAGAATGCTGGGGACGCTAAGGAAAGCTCTGGGCATCTTCCAGGCAGGGCTGCCATTTCAGTTAGGTGTGTATTCTTAATATAAATATTTCACCAGACATATGCTTTACATATATTTCCTCCCTTTCAGTGGTTGTCTATTCATTCTTTTAATGGTATATTTGAAGCACAGTACTTCAAAAAATTTTTTAAGATTTTATTTATTTATTTTTAGAGAGAGAGGAAGAGAGGGAGAAAGGGAGAGAAACAGTCAGTTGCCTCTTGCACACCCCTGGTCGGGGACCTGGCCCACAGCCCAGGCATGTAACCTGACTGGGAATTGAACTGGCACCCTTTCAGTTTGCAGGACAATGACCTACCCACTAAGCCACACAGCCAGGGCTGGAACATTTTTATTTGGATGAAGTCCATTTATCCATTTTTTTCTGTTACTGCTTATGCTTTAGGGGTCATACCTAAGAAGCCATCACGTGAGACAAGTCACAGATTCACTATCATGCTGTTTCCTAAGAGTTTTGTAGTTTTAGTTCTTAATTGAGGACTATGATCCATTTTGAGTTAATTTTTGCATGTGGTATAAGGTAAAGATCCAAGTTCATTCTTTTGCATTGAGGTAACCAGTTGTCCCAGCATCATTTGTTGAAAACACGACTCTTCCTCTGTTCAGTTGTCCTGGCGGCATTGTTGAGAACAAAGCGACGAACCTCAACAGTTCTGAACATCTCCTGTGTGTTAGTCTTGGTCTCAGGGCAGGAATAGGAAGCGTAGATGAAGCAACAGAGGAGCTCACAAGGAAAACAGATCATGTCCAGGTGATCAGAGTGAACGGGGGTGACAGGGGGCTTTTCTGCAGACCATGCGGGACTCAAACACGGTGGGCCTGGAGTGGAGGGAGGTGCCACAGAGGGAAAAATAGCACTCAAGCAAAAGGCTCTGGGGAGAAAAATGTGTGTCATATATGAGTGAATGACAGGTCAGATGTACTCAGCCTTCCATTTTTTAATAATTACGTGACATGAAACGGGGAAGAAACTCCTGTAGTAAATGAGAGATGTGAGGGAGATAATTACTTTAATATTTGGTATTATTCTAAAATATATTGTTTAAAAGCCCTATGTCATTTCAGTAAAAATAACACGTTGTATACTAAAAACCACTGGACCGTATATTTTAAAAGGATGAATTTTATGGGATATGAATTATATCTCAATGAAACATTAAAAGCCACACATCCCACTGAAAAGAGAAAACACATCATGGGAACTCTGCACAGAGGAGGATTTTCCAATGATAACACTGGCAGAAGGGTGACAAGGAGATTTTTTAAATCGGTTGCATCTATGTAAGTTGAAAAGTTATGTATGTCAGAAGCTCAAAAAGAAAACTGAGGGAAGCAAAGGTGATTGGGCAAAGCTTGCATCATAAGTAAGAAAGTGTAGAGTTTAAAATTCTAATATGGAAAGGACTGAGAGAAGTCTTTAAAGTAGTCAAATGGCATGAAGAAATAATGAACAGAGGAATAAATAAAATTTATTTACAGACAACAGTAAGCAAAAAGAATTAAACAAAAAAAGAGGTACCTTTTTGCTTATTATATTTGCAGCAATTAAGTAAAAAAAAATAGAACAGAAAGTACTAGTAGGATACAGAGAAAAGAGTATTCTTAAAGAATGTCTGCTGGAATGTAAATCATTAACAGTTTTGTAAACTTAAAAAAAAAACATGTTTATTGATGAGAGAGAGAGAGGAAGCGAGAGAGACATTTGTGCCCTGACTGGAGATCAAACCCAAAACCTAGGCATGTGCCCTGACTAGGGATTGGACCCCCAAACTTTTAGTGTACGGGATGATACTCCAACCAACCGAGCTACCCAGCCAGGGTTAGTTTTGTAAATTCTTTTGCCAACGTGTATCAGGAACCAGAAAAATGTTCCACCCTGCAACTTCACTTCCTAAAATTTGTTGTAAGAACCTGGGGAAATCTATGTAGGTAGGTTTATTTACAATGATTTTTGTTGTGTCATTATTTATAATAGAATAATTAGAAGATTCTAGTAACCCATAATGGAAGATTATACATAAATATGGTACCTGCTTCTGCTATGTATTATGAAAATGTTTATAAAGATTTAATAAAAATAGTGTAGAAAACATTATCTTATAAAATCGTGTGAAAAGTCAGCATGTTAACAATATTAGATAAACACACAGAGAAAAGGGCCATAAGAATTTGTGTAAAGTATTCACAGTGGTTTCTTTTAAGAAGGGATTAATTATTTTTTTATATTTTAGACATTTACTATAATGACATGAATGAATTCTCAGTTGGAGAAAAAATAAAACAGAGTTTAAAAAGTGAAGAATAAAGACTGGTCACAACTAACAAATAAGAAACAGAATCACCCCTCAGGGACAAAGATCTAATCCTGGATATGTGACAGTAGACAAATCTCTAAATCTTTCTGGACCTAGGATCCTTTTCTAGAATATTTTGCCCTTTCAGGCCACACACAGTTCTATGTACTTGGTGTCATATTCTCCATGTCAAGACCAATGAGTGGGTTTCTTCCCTGGCAGGGTCAGAATTGGTCCCTGAAGCCTAGTGACTTGACTGAGGTCCTGACCTGCCTAGTCTTGCCATCATTTCTTGTTGTCAGGGACAAATTCGCAGTCCAACACTATGCTCCTGTTGGGTTTCTTCCTAGAAGCCAAGTTTTTGCTGGCGTCTTTGGTATTCCCAGCTCTGGGTAGAATGTGTTTGGAAACATATATCCACTTACCAAGTTGCCCTGTAGGGACTGCTGGCCACTCACTCTCTCTAGGCTGCAGCTCTGTCCTTGGCCAGTGGGTCCAATGCCAGTTCTGCAGAGTCAGAGTCTTCATTTTCTTGCATCTTCTTGTAAGGCTAAGTATCCATCTTGAACATGAGTCTTTCAGATTTCTAATGGTCAAGTCCAGGGAATAAGGCCTGTTGAAAAGTCTGGGCTTCTACTCTGGGGAAGGATTTGTATGGTGTGGAACATCCTGCCCAGCCAAAGAGTCTCCACAAACCCCTTTCATGTCCCTGTTCCTCAGACTATACATAAAGGGGTTCAGAATGGGAATCACCACTGTGTATACCACAGGTGCCACCATTCCAGTGTCTGCTGAATAGGAGGATGAGGGATGGAAATACGCCAGAAAGAGTGTACCATAGAAGAGAGTGACCGCTGACAGGTGAGAGCCATGGGCAGAGAAGACTTTGTGCTTCCCCCAAGCAGAGGGGACCCTGAGGATGGTGTGGATCATATGGGCATAAACTACCAGGTCACAGGTTTGAGGGACTACACCTGAAAGGGCTGCTTTCAGTGGCCTGAAAGATATGAGTGTCTGAACAGGCCAGTTTGAGGGAGAAAATCACAGAAGTGTGGGATGGAATGGAAGGCACAAATGGAGAACTGAGACATCAGGAGATATGGCAGAGTCCAGGCACCGTGGTCTGTTTTTCTTTATTCCTTGAAGAAGTCACTGAGATTCACTAGTAGCTGTAACTGCTGGTTTGCACATCTGTCCAGATATGAGGGTTATGGACTATGATAATGAGGCATCGGGGTGGAAATGTACTTTGGGTTCTAGATTCCTGAAAATTTTCCCCATGGTTTGTCTGAAAGAGACCCAACTGGGATTCACCTGAAAGTAACAGTGATGATGATCACTGTTACTTCCTCTAGATGCTACTAGAGTAGCAACACGGTTGAGAGTGATTCTAGAAAGCACACCTGTCTGAGTGGACTGAATCAGGTTTGTTACTGCACTAGGGCTATGCCCTGGTTACTGATGAGGCTGGGGAAGGGTGGTCTGAGACCCACTGCCCACCATGCCTTCAATATGGACTGTCAGGGATGTGATGAACACTAGGACTAGACACCCCTCATGGTGATCAGAAGAGCCAGAAAATGATTGGCAGACAGGGATATAGGAAAGAAAAGGGAAAAAGAGAAAGGGAAAAGCTCTATGCCCTGTGTGTATGTGTATGTTCTATGGGTGTGTGTGTGCCCATGTGTGTGTACATGTGAGCCTTAGGTAGACTCTGCTCTCTCTCTCCATCCCTTCGCCTCACTTCCTACCTGGAGATGCTGGCTAGCCTCAGTCTCTGACATTTCCAAAAAGCAGATTGGGGCCCTGACTGGTATAGCTCAGTGGATTGAGTGCAGGCCTCTGAATGAAAGGGTTGCTGGTTTGGTTCCCAGTTAGGACACATGCCTGGGTTGCAGGCCAGGTCGCCAGCTTGGGACATGTGAGGGGCAACCACACATTGATGTTTTTCTCCCTCTTTCTCCTTCCATTCCCCTCCCTCTAAATAAATAAATAAAATCTTAAAAAAAAAAAAAAAAAGCAGATTGGGTTTGCTATCCCATTGTCTTCCCAAGAAGTCATGGCTAGAGTTCCAGAGCCCTTATCTGCCCCTAGGAATAGCACAGACCCAAGGCTCAGGTCTTTATGACATCTCAGGCACAGGAGCCAGGAGGAGCTGCTGACTTTTCTCAGACCATGTCTCCTGGGACCTATGCTCCAACCTCCTCCTTAGAAACGAGATGGAGCAATTATCCAGCCCCCAGCTCTTCTCTTTAGACTGTGGCCCTGAGTTCCAGCAGTGTCACTGACGGCTCCATCAGAATGATCAGAGCTGGGATCTGTGGGGTACTCCTGGTCTTTCCCTCAGGTGAGGTGTGGTTGGGATCCACCCTTCCAGCCTTAACTCTGAATAAGCCCCATCTCTTTTATGAAATCCACTCTTTCTAATTAAGAGTCGAATCCTCAATAATGAAATATATTATGTTCTAGAAAATACGTAAAAAAAAGATAAAATAGATTAGGGGTCACGATCATTGCCTTCAAATGTCATGTAGAAGAGACAACATTCGTATTTTCTATGACCCCAGAGAACGGAGATGTGAATAATATATAGACTCTACCTAAGGCCCAGGGCGCGATTCTGGATTTATTTATCTTCGTTGTAAATGTGTTTTGCATGTAAAAGCATATAAAAGTATTTATATGATGTTTAAAGAATAATAATAAAATTAATGTTCATTCTTCCATCACTCTGCTTTAAGCCTTAAACATTATATGGCTCAACCCTCTAGAAGCCTCATGTGCCCCTCTTTTAAATCACATGCTTTGCTGGCGGTGGTCGTGGGGAGGATGTGACCCGGGCTGACCCAAGAGCTGCATCCGGGCAATCGGGCAATCACAGGCTCTTCACCCGCCCTTGGCTTGGACCGGAAGGGCTCCCGGCATTGCCACCGTGGCAGCCATTTTCAAGGACGCAGCCTCGAGAGAGCCACGAGGTGTTGAGGCTGTCTGCACCAGATACGTGACTCACCCAGATACATGACTCAACCCCGTGAAAGCCTCTGGGTAAACTTGAAGATTCCAACGGGCGGGGGTGGAGACCTCCGCGCCTTGTGGCACCCACGACAAGCTGCGAGCTGCGTAAGTTCTCTCGCTTGTTACTTTGCCTCCTGCCCGCGGGACCTGGAGAGGCCTGGTCTCTCTCATCAGGCGCTCAGGGTCCTCCATGGTTCGGGCTCGTTTTCCATCTGACATACGTATGTGTCTTAACTGTATGCGGTAGTGGTTGGATTTGCCCCTTTTTGTCCTTTTTCTGGAGGGAATTAAACTTTCTGTAATCTTCCGTAAATTGCGTATTTCGCTCAACAGTATGCATTGAGATTTATTCAGGTGGACGCACGTAGCCGAAGTGCATTCGGATCCACTGTTGTCTCATAGAGGTCACTGCTGCTCATTATAAAGTCGCGCCCCCTGCTGAATTTCAGATTGCAGAGCTTTAGGATTTGGGGTTATGTGTATGTTGTCTAGGATTGCTCAGCAGTTTCTGGGGGAGAACTCCATAATAAAATACAAAGTATTTCCACAACTAAGTCACACTAAGTTCAGTCACACGAAGTTCAACTAATACAGACTATTAATAGCTTCATGTAAATTCAGGTCATGTTTCCCTGCTAAATGAGTTCACTGAAAACCTTCACATATAAATATTATACCTAGTATGGTAAATACATATTTTTAAATATCCACTCCACATGTTACAAAATGAGTTTGCTGAAACTCTGGGAAATCCCTTCATTAGTTTTTGGATTTTAGGATTGCACCTATGGCATTGTAGACTTACATTCCATTGTGGAATTGTACCATAATGTGATTATCCATTCTAACATTGGTGGACATTTGAGTTTGTTGCCAGGATTTTCACAAAACTGTTATCTTTTAAGTGGAACTCCTCCTATTCTCATTTTAAAAATGAAAGAATAAAGGCCCTGGCCAGTGTGGTTCAGTTGGCTAGAGCATCATTCTGTAAACCAAAAGGTTGCAGGTTTGATTCCCAGTTAGGCACAGCTCGGTTGCAGGTTCTGTTCCCAGTTGGGGTGCATCTGAGAGGCAACCAATTGATGTTTCTCACGTCAGCGTTTCTCTACCTCTTACCCTCCCCTCTCCCTCTCTCTAAAATCACTAAGCATGTCCACAGGTGGGTATAAAAAGACATTTGAATAAATTAGCCTAGCCTCCATTACTCATTTCTTCTTTTTATTTTTAAATTCAGATTTTGCTGTATTTCAAAGAACTAATTCTTTTTTTAATCCTTTTTTATTGTTATTCTGTTACAGTTGTCCTAATTTTTTTCCTCTTTGCAATGGACAAATTTCTAGAAACATACAGTCTTCCAAAACTGAATAATTTCTTCTTTAAAAATATCTCTGCAGGGAAATTGGAAAACCATTTTAGTCGACCATTCTCTAAAGAGAACATATCCACAATAACAATCATTTATCATTTCTTTGTTCTATTATTGATATTTTAATGATGGCTCAAGATTCATTATTTCAGCAGCTAAAAGACTTGTATTCAACTTTAAGTCCTGCTATCCACAAGCTTATGATCCATAAAATGTGCTGGTTGTAAAAACTTGATGAAATAATGGAGGCAAAAGAGTTCCCAAGAGCATATATAATATCTTACATTACTATTGCTGTTGACAATAACATAATCAGGGAAGGATTAATTAAGCAACAAGTTTACACTTACTCATTTGCGTGTGGTTAGGATTGCATAATGGTCATTAATACTGATCACCAAATACTTTTGGCTCTCCATTTTACGGATACACTGTTGGATTTTGCCGTGGGCTCTATTTTGTTGGGTGGGGTTATGAGATTAGGTGGAGACAATGAGTTGTGGTCAGAAGTGATATAAGTCACTTCTGAACCTGAGTATTTATTTCTCACAAAAAATCTTTGAACCTTTAACAGTTTTTGACAGAGTGGTGATTAATGTTTATAAAGGTGACTGCTCCTTTAGCTTTGGTCCCTGAGTATGTAAAATGACCAACATCCTTATACTTTTTTATGGTGGACATGCAGTGTAAATAAGAAATATACCTTTGTTTTTAAGTTCCAAAGATTTTTGAGATTGTTTGCTTTTCACAGCATAACCTAGCTTATCCTGACTGATACACATTGCTTATCCCAAGGTATAAGGGCATTTCAGTGAGGATTCTGGCCATGTGGAGGAAGGAGCAATTAAAAGGAAAGAGAAAGGAGTCAAGTACCGAGTATTCACGTTGTGATAACACTTCAGTGTTGGTAGAGTTTACTTCTGCTTTCTATATCCTATCTTTCCAGTGTTATTCTTCCTGCTCTCTAATTGAATAAGCTTCACAGGGCTTTTCACTGTTTCTCAAACACAACTGAATATTTTTAAGAGATATTATTTATTTATTTTTAAAGAGAGGAGGAGGGAAGGAGAAAGAGAGGGAGAGAAACATTGATGTATGAGAGAAACGTCAAATGGTTCCCTCTTGCATATGCTCTAGCTTCCTGGGACTGGGCCTGCAGTCCAGGCATGTGCTCTGACTGGGAATCAAACCAGCAACCTTTCAGTTTGCAGGATGATGCTCCAACCAACTGAACTACACCAATCAGGGCACAATCCAGTATTTATTGCCTCTGCCTACTTGGGTGACTTCCACTGTTTGAAATGCTCTGCCCATTTCCTTGTCTAATGAACTTTGATCTGTGAAAGTTCAAACCAGCCTTAAGGACAATCTTAGTTCATTCCTCAAAGAGTCTGCCAGTCCCTTACCAAATCCATCCAATTTCTTATTCTGAAAACTAATTGAACTTTAGAATTCCTTCAGGACTAGCTGCTGTCAAAATTACAGAAAACCTATTTGGAAATAGCCTTATTCCACCATGTGGGTGGAAGAAATTGTTTTCCTAAAATCTAGATTCCTAGCAATTCTTAGTCTAGGATTAAACGTATTTGGCTACATTCACTGATAGACACCAGGTGTTATAGCTTCCTGGTTGCTGTTCTTACTGCTATTCAGCACCACCTGTCATGACCTCTTTGGGTGCCATGTGAGAAACAGCAGGAAGGAGGATAACCTATTATCTCTTAGGTCATCTCCCAATTATGATATTCCATCATCTTGTTCTTTCTATGAGTGAATTCTGTCCCTTAATTTCCTCAAACCCCTCTTCATATCCTTGTTTCTAAGGCTGTAGATAAACGGGTTCAGCATGGGTGTCACTATTGTGTACATAACTGTGGATACCCGGTCCTTCACCACTGAGTACATGGAGAGAGGCCTGAAATAGACATAGATGGCACTCCCATAGAACAAGATTACCACAGTGAGGTGGGAGCCACAGGTAGAGAAGGCCTTCCATTTCCCGGCTGCTGAGTTGATTCTGAGTACAGCGATGATGATTCGCAGGTAGGAGAAGAGAATGCACAGGAATGGGGTCATGATGACTGCAAGGGTCTCAGTCATGATGACAATCTGACTGGAGGAGGTGTCAGAGCAGGATAGCTTTAGCACAGGTTGGGTATCACAAAAAAAGTGCTTAATGACATGGGAGGCACAGAAAGACAGGCGGGACATGAGCAGCACACGGAACAGGGAGTGCAGGTGGGAGATCGTACAAGAACCCATCAGCATGAGGAGGCAGCGTTGCGGGTTCATAACCACATCATAACGGAAGGGGTTGCAGATGGCTACCAGCCGGTCTATGGCCATAGATGCCAGCAGGTAGCTGTCAGTATTTACAAATGCCATGAAAAAGTACATCTGGACCAGGCAGCCCACAAAGGAGATAGACTTTGTCTCTGACAGTAAATTCACCAGCATCTTGGGCACAATGACAGTTGTTAAGCAAATATCCATAAAGGATAGGCTGCTGAGAAAAAAGTACATAGGTGTATGGAGCCGGGAGTCAGAGTAGATGACCAGGATAATGAGTACATTTCCTGCTGCAGTGACCAGGTACATGACAAGGAAGATGACAAAGAGGGGTTTCTGCAGTTGAGGGTTGGAAGAGATGCCCAGGAGAATAAATTCTGAAGTACTGCTGCTGGAGTTCTTCATCTCCATGTTTCTTGCCTCCTGGACAGGGTTGGAGAAGAAATGGAAGTGATATGAGTGGCAATTTGATCAATACAGCTTCTTTCCTAACCTCTAGCTTATAAAAAGCCCACTGCTATTTGTTAGGATTTTAGAGATTATTTACTTCAAGAAACTACAGAGAAATAGGGAGTAAAATCCCACTAGGGAGAAGTTTGAAAATTCCACGTTGCTTCTTAGGTGAGAAATTAAAGGTTTCTCATGTGTTCTTAGGACCTTCTATGTAGCCTAATTTGTTTGAGTTCTTTTCAATTCTCTTTTTAAAGATTCTTCTGAGGTTGTTTCCTGACCAACTCCTTAGCCACTTTTTTTAATCCCAGGGGAAGAGGCTGCTGGGTCCCACCTTTAAACAGGATGCTTTCAAAGATGGGGTTTGCATGAATGAGTCCTCTAATGAGGATCCTCTTCTACTGATAGTTCCAGAGGTTGTGGGAGTTGGGACAGGACACAAATGAGCATCAGAGTTAATCAGTGCTTCTTGATATCCACAGAAGTTAGATGAGAGTTTTTAAATATTCAGAGAAAAATCTGCTTAATATGTATTTAAATATCTCTGTTTGGCTAATATAATCTGGCCACGTAAGTGATGCATTTTTGATTCAGGATGTCACTCAAAATAGGAGTGTTACCAGGAATAGCCCATATTACTAAGATTAATTATTTAAATATATTAATTTTTATGATTAAAAATGATGAAGTTTTCATTCTAGACATTTAAAATACCAGAATATAAAACTTTGAATATAAAAGTCTGGTTCCCACCAATATCTTGGGAAAGACAAGTCAGGATGGCTTCTGTTACCATTACTGAACTGCAATGCTCTAATGGTAGTCTGAGCCAATGAAAAGGAAAAATTAAATAAATAGGCATAAACATTAAATTAGAAAATATTGTCATTTTTAAGTGACTTGTATATCTACAAAAGTGCTAATATACATCTGAAGACTTTAAACGTATGAAAATTTCACCAAAATGGCCAGATACAAGGTAAACATACAGATATTAATACTTTTCTTATATTAGAAAAGGTATGGAGAAAAAATTTCAATTGACAGTGACAAGAAGTCTAAAAAATACTTAGGAATAAACCTAAAAGGGAAAGTAAAAGGAAATGTGAAAGATCTACCTGAAGAAACTATAAAGGACTAAAGTTATGATCTGAATAAATGGAGATATTCTCCTAAAAAGGGAGGATTCAATATTAAAGAATGTCAATTTGTAGATTACACACATAAGTAGTAGTGTTACTTATGCAGTAGTTGTCCTTTTATTTCTACTTATTTGACTTAGCATAGTGCCTTCAAAGTCTATCCATGTGTTGCAAATGGCAGGATTTTTCTTCTTTCTCATGGCTG
The DNA here is from genome assembly GCA_004024845.1 of Tonatia bakeri. NCBI lineage: Eukaryota > Metazoa > Chordata > Mammalia > Chiroptera > Phyllostomidae > Tonatia > Tonatia bakeri. The sequence continues at coordinate 26,589 of PVIA01013667.1, forward strand.
AATCTAAAAAAGACAAACTCATAGACAGATTATAGAATGGTGATTGCTGGTAATGGGAGATGAGTGAAATGGGGAGATGTTGGACCAAAGGTACAATCTTCTAGCTAGAAGATGATCAGTTCTGGGGGTCTAGTGTGGAGCATGGTGAATAAAGTTAACAATAGTGCATTACATGTATGCAATTTGCCAAGAGAGTAGATATTTATTTATTTATTTTTATTGAGATATAATTGATGTATAACACTGTAGTTTAAAGGTGTACAAAATGTTGATGTGATATATTTATATATTGTTGTATGATTACCAGTGTGGTATTAGCTAACATATATATCATGTCATGTGATTATATTTTTTGTGGTGGCAACAATTAATATCTAGCCTTTTAGCAACTAGAAGTTTATAGTACAGTATTGTGTACAGTCACTGTGCTGTGCATTAGACCTCTAGGATTAATTTATCTACTGATGAGAAGTTTGTATCTCAAAACAACACTTCCTCATTTCCTCCACTCACCCTCCCCAAGCCCTGGTAACCACAATTTCTTCTTAAGAGAGTAGATCTTAAACATTCTCATCACATAAAAGAAGTGGTAATTATGTAAGGTGATGGGGTTATTGACTAACCCTATTGTGTTAATAATTTTGCAGTATAGAAATGTATTAAATCATCGTATTGTACACCTTAACTTACACAATTATATCTCAGCAAAGCTGGAAAAAAGTAAATTTAAAAAAGATTACAATTCAACACACCCGTAATAACACCTCAAGGGAATTTTTTAATGTGTTGATTATTGTACTATGTCAGAATATTTTAGATTAATCCTTTAAAACAACTTTCATAACCTGTTGAGCATCTTCATCTTAAATTTTATTTCCTTTCACAAGAACTGAGAATTGATTACAAAATAAACAACAAACTTGCTAACATTCCAGTTATACAAGTTTATACCAATCTATCCATCTTTGTTAAAACAATACCATATTTTAAGTTACTAGACAATTTGAATTATAGTATCTTGCACATCATTCTCCTTCATATATACATCTAAGCAGTGTAAAACAATGATACTTCAAGAGAATTTTTAATTCTAAAATTCATCTAGTAGAGTAAATGGCTAAAGAAAGGCAAGATAATTTTGAAAAAAATTAGAATAATAACACAGAAATTTTCTAATCTAAAAATAAAAGTACATAAATAGGCTTCCAACCAAGATGGTGGTGTAAGTAGATAGCTTTGCTTCCTCACACAACCAAAAGGATAACAAACAGTTTAAAAACAAAAATCAACCAGAACGGCCAGAAAATTGAACTGTATGGAAGTCTGACATCCAAGGAGTTAAAGACGCAACATTCATCCAGACTGGTAGGAGGGGTAGAGACAGGCAGCTGGTACAGACAGGACACATGGCAAGGGAGCAGCATGCGGACTGGGGATTCCCACATTTGCGTGCTGATAAACCAGGAGGAACAACTGGGGAGTGAGACAGACTGTGCAACCCAGAGTTCCAGAGCTGGGAAAAGAAAGCCTCTCAACCTTTGGCTATAAAAACCTCTGGGGTTTCCAGCAGCAGGAGAAACTGCTAGTCTCACAGGAGAGTCTGTTGGAGGGGCCCACAGAGTCCTAGAATGTACACAAGCCCACTCACCCGGGAATCAGCACCAGGGTAGCATCTTGAAGGGTAGCAATTCACTTGTGGGTAGTGGGGGAAGTGACTGAAAGTGGGGCAAGAGCCAGGCAAACAACATTGTTCCTTCTCTGACCCCTCCCCCACATACAGCACCACAATGCAGCAAAGTGGGTTGTCCCACCCTGGCAAATACCTATGGCTTTGCTGCTTACAACATAACAGGTGTGCTGAGATGAAGAAATATGGCCCAAATGAAAGAACAGGTCAAAACTCCAGAAAAAGAACTAAGCAACAAAGAGAAAGCTGACTTATCAGATGCAGAATTCAAAACCCTGATAATCAGGAGGGTTAAGATTGAATATGCTCACAGAAAATTATTGAGTATGGCTACAAAATAAAGGGAGAAGTGAAGGCTATACAGAGTGAAATAAAGAAAAATATACAGAGAGCCAACAGTGAAGGGAAGGAAACCAGGACTCAAATCAACGATTTGGACCAAAAGGAAGAAATAAACATTCAACCAGAACAGAATGAAGAAACAAGAATTCAGAAAGATTAGGAGAGGCTTAAGAACCTCTGGGACACCTTTAAATGTTCCAACATATGAATCATAGGAGTGCCAGAAGGAAAAGAGGAAGAGCAGGAAATTGAAACTTACTTGAAAAATAATGAAAGAAAACTTCCTCAATCTTGTGAAAGAAATAGACATACAAGTTCAGGAAGCTCAGCAAGTCCCAAATAAGTTGGACCCAAAGAGGAACACACCAAGACACGTAATAATTAAATTATCTAAGATTAATGATAAGAGAGAATCTTAAAAGCAGCAAGAGAAAAGGAGAGAGTTACCTACAAAGAAGTTTCCATAAGGCTATCAGCTGATTTCTCAAAAGAACCCTTGCTGGCAAGGACAGGCTGAAAAGAGTACTCAAAGTCATGAAAAGCAAGAATCTACATCCAAGGGTACTCTATCCAGAAAAGCTATCATTTAAAATGGAAGGACAAATAAAGTGCTTCCAAGAAAAGGTAAAGCTAAAGGAGTTCATCATCACCAAGTCCTTATTATATGATATGTTAAAAGGACTTACCCAAGAAAAAGAAGAAGATAAAAAATATGAACAGTAAAATGACAACAAACTTACAAGTATCAACAACTGAACCTAACCTCCCCCCCCCACAAACCCAAAAATGAACTAAGCAAACAACTAGAACAGGAACAGATTCACAGAAATAGAGATCACATGGAGGTTTATCATTGGGGAGAAGAAGAGGGGAGAATGGGGGAAAAGGTACAGGTAAGAAGCATAAATGGGATTTCCGGCCAGGATGGAGGCATAGGTAGTCGCACTGTGCCTCCCCGCACAACCAAAACTAAGGACAACAAAAATTGAGAAACAAAAACCAACCAGAACAGAGAGAAATGAACTGAATGGAGGTCGGACTACCGTACATCCAGACTGGTAAGGAGGGGTGGAGTCAGAGGCCTACTGAGAGGGGTTGATGGGTCCCGGCAGGACAAAGCACTGGCTGGCAGACGCAGGTGTGCAGGGCGCAGACAGCAGCTGACGGACCAGTGTCAGACCCTGGGCACAGGAGGCAACGAGCAGACCCAGTGAGGGGCACGAGGCAGCTGGCTGTTCGCAGCCACACATTCGCGTGCAAACTAAGCGAAAACGGGCAGTGACACAGACCATGCAACCCAGGGACCCAGCGCCGGGAAACAAAGCCTAAGAGCACAGACTGAAAACACCTGTGGGGGTTGAGGCTGGGAGATTCTCTCAGCCTCACAGGAGACTTCTTGGGGAAACCCACAGAGTCCGAGAAAGTACACAAGCCCACCCGCCTGGAAGCCAGCACCAGAAGGGCCCAGTTTGCTTGTGGGAGGCGGCAAGGGGGACTGAGGTCCTGGAGAGAGCGGAGCAGATGCCATTGTTCCCTCTCAGACCCCGCCCACACATACAATGTCACAACCCAGAGACTGGGGTACCCCGCCCTGGTGAACACCTAAGGCTCTGCTGCCCTTATGTAACAGCCACAACCAGACCAAAGGAAAATAAAAAATAAAAAAGATGGTTCAAACAGAATTAAAAGCCCCAGAGCTAATTTTTTTAAGTGACTGAGAGATAGCCAACCTATCAGATGCACAGTTCAAAGCACTGGTGATCAGGATGCTCACAGAATTGGTTGACTTTGGTCAGAAATTAGATGAACAAATGCAGGCTATGATAAGAGAAATGAAGGAAAACGCATAGGGAACCAATAGTGAGGGGAAGAAAACTGGGACTCAAATCAATGGAGTGGACCAGAAGGAAGAAAGGAACAATCAAACAGAAAAGAATGAAGAAACAAGAATTCAAAAACATGAGGAGAGGCTTAGGGACCTCCAGGACATCTTTAAACGTTCCAACATCCGAATTATAGGGGTACCAGAAGGGGAAGAGGAAGAGCAACAAATTGAGAACTTATTTAAACAGATAATAAAGGAGAACTTCACCAATCTGGCAAGGGAAATAGACTTCCAGGAAATCCAGGAAGCTCAGAGAGTCCCAAAGAGGTTGGACCCAAGGAGGAACACGCCAAGGCACATCATAATTACATTAGCCAAGGTAAAAATGAAGGAGAGAATCCTAGAAGCAGCAAGAGACAAGGAGACAGTAACCTACAAAGGAGTTCCCATCAGACTGTCAGCTGATTTCTCAAAAGAGACCTTACAGGCTAGAAGGGGCT
>PVIA01013668.1:0-30980 GCA_004024845.1 Tonatia bakeri
GTGGCAGAAAAAAGTGTAAATGCATGTGTCTGCATAAATTTTACAAAGTAATAAGAATGACAGGTTGCATTCTAATAAAACTGAGAAATCCATTTGATGGGTGAGTGTCCCTACCTATCAAAGCTGTTTGAAAGATAGGCAGATAGGCATAGAATTTAGTACAATAGACCCTTGACATCTGTGCAAACTTAAATTCATGGATACCCTATCTTGCAGTTTTAAATAGAATTACATGCGACTTTCTAACTTCAAGTGCACACATCCCGCCCAAAGGCAGCAGCACTGAGAACACAGAAACATATGAGATGCAGATGTCTTCCCCCTGATATCTTTGTTGTCAGACCTTCCTCCTGCTCAGCCCCCTCCCCTGAGGCCTGTCACTCTGCAGTTCACTACCCTTCAGCCTCTCGCCAGTCCAATGGAGCTGCTGACATCTGCTACCTTCACTCCAAATCAGTGAACCAGCTGTAGCTTGGCCGATGGTCCCAACTTCCTCTTTAATGAGTTCCTCCTCCGACATGAGGATGGTACTTCATGCAATGCCTTTGTTTCAGCTCCAGCGGGAAAGGATGTGGCAAATACCCACCCCCCTTATTTCTGCTTGTTCCAGTTTAGTGAAATACAAAGGGAGAGACAGTTTTTCCCTTCAAGGCCCTTTTTTCTTTTTCTCTAAACCGCTTTTTTTTTCTCTAACAGACATCACTCACATCATACCCTCCGCTCATATTTGCTAGCAAAGTGAATCTTTCCTAACCTTGTCTGGGAGCTCAGGATTAAAATCGGTTTCAGGAAAATAGCAAATTACAGGATGTGACAGCCCTCGGAGGTGTCACATGTAAGAAAAGAGGAACAGTGACTCCCCTCTATTCTGTCTGAAATGAGCTCCTTACACCTGTGGTAGGGACCATTACAGAGTGATTTCACAGCAGTCAGTGCCTACGACAGGGAAGAAAAGTAGTCAGTATGTTGTTATTTTGCATTTTTCCAAGAGCAAGAAAATTGTTTATGACTTTTTTTGTGTGTCTCCCACACTGTCTTGGACATAAACAAGGTACTTAACATTTAATAATTTAAGGGGAAGCAAAATTATATCAGATGAGAGAATTTATTGGGTTTTTAAGGAAATGCCTTAACTCCCTTATATTTTAGAAAGATGTGGGGAGAAAGAAGCTTGACTATTTTAATATCTGTTTACATTTGTTTAATAGCTCTGTTTTCAGTTTTTAGGAAGGTCCTAGGAAGAAAATTTAAGAGGTGGCTGTTGTTCTTTTAAGAAGAAACTAACAATTTGTTTCATATTTCCACAAAGCAAGACACTGAGGAAAAAAGTTTAAAATTATTGGTATTGCTTTGTGAGTCTTTCAGCTCCATATAATGATAGTCGAAATGGATAGTTAATTAGAGAATGTAAAATTGATCATGTTATCAATGCTGACCAATAAGAGCATCTACTAATTCTAACTGGGTAGGCAATATTTAAGGGAGTGAGGGTAGCCTAATTTTTTAGAAGTTCATTTCGATTACTTATTTTCAGAGCAACAAAGAGATTAACTTTGATTAGGTATCATTCGAATGAATTATTAGGATTTTTATAAAAAGCGTAGGGTGAGTTCATTTTCTGTGATATATCTGATAACTTAAAACACCAGTAGAGCACTGGAGCGACCCACCTACTAGGGTGTCCTTATCCTCATGCCCTCTGTCATACCCAGAAGCTGAAATCCATATGCACTATACTCCATAGAAAATAGAAAATATTTTTTCCAAAGCAAGCAGAGTTATGATCAATACTTTCAAGCAGAGGGAGAAAAATCATTCATAAAAATTAGTCAGTTGAATTTCATGGATTACATATATCAAAATACAGCTGTTTGACCAGATGTTTTATTTATTTTGCTGGATTTATCATTGCAATGTGGTTGAGTCTTCTTCAGTGCTAATATAATTCAGTTACTCTTGAGAAAAACAAGCTCGTCTCATGCCACCACAAAGTATATATCATTTTTTTAGTAGTACTAAAAATTTAGAATTTACTATAAAATAAGTTTTGCAGGAAAAATATAAAAATTACTGTGAATTTTCTAGAAATACAATTAGAGAGCCAGTATAATAATTGGTTACTTATTGAAATATTTGACAATTTCACAGTTCCGAATCTCAGGGAATCCAACAGCAAATATATACAATCATCTCCCAGATTGTAAAGAGTCCAGGAGCCAGGCACCTGGAACACCGGTGCTTTTGCCTTCACGCTTCTCAAGCTGAGGGACCCCTTCCCTTTATGTCTTATCACCTCTATTTTCTCCTTTAACCAGGAAGGAAGGGGCCTCCCAATGTGATCTATTCCAGCCCTTAAACCTCAAATTTGGCCCTGAATGGTGCCTTTGAAGAGGTCCAGATGAAAGAGGGGCTGACTGGAAAAATCCACAGAGAAATGCATTTTACAGATTAACATGCCACAAACCCTTAATCAAAAACCCTGAACAAAAATCAACAGGCGGCAGAGGTTGCATCCGGAAGTTGTTGGAGGAAGAATGCGGAGAGAAAGGACATCTGGACGGAAAGGAGGGGTTGAGACAAGCTCAACCCCACAGCTCAGTGCTGACTCAGGGAAAGTTAGAAACACAGAAGTCTGGGAAAAGTAAAAGAAATATTAAGGAGAGTATAAGTTAGTGCAGAAATTATTCTTTAATGGATATACGCATATGCTGTGTTTTGATAAGAAACTTTTGGGGGGTATACCTATCATGTTCTAGCCCCACATTATTCATTATATAAATATCGTATTTTACCATTACATTAGTCTATTGAGAGAGGATAGTGCCCCATATTGTGTTTGAGGAAACTACTGTTGAGGAAAAGGGAGTCTATCAGTCTGAAATGTGAATTCATAGAGTTGAGGATTATGGCTGAAAAGAAGGAGACCCCAAATTCAAACGGAAGTCGAGTCCCAAAGCCCAGGCTTTTTAAAAACCACACTGCCTCCTAAACTCTTCTGCTTTTAACTGGGAATACAAATCGTAGGCACATTTTTGAAAGAGAAGAGGACTGATATCTATTCGTATGTAAATGAAACATTAAAATAATGGACTTAGATATTTATTTTGCATCTAAATTATTTGGCTAAAAAAGGTAGATTCACTGGCCAACTTTTAAACAATCCTACTCAGTAGTTCTGAGACAGTCTTTGGGGATATTGAGCACACTTTTTAGAATCCACTGTTTCAATTACTGTTAGGGATTGCAAACAACTGAATCTGGCTCTGGATGCAGCAACAACAAAGTAGGTGGGTTTGGCAGGCAGAATACTGGCCCTCCAGAGATGTCCCAACCTCAATCCCCAGAATCTGGGAATATGTTAATTTACATGGCTAAAGGGACTTTGCAGATGTAAATTAAGGATTTTGAGATTTGAATGGGGAGATTATTCTGGATTATGCAAGGGAACCCAATGTAATCACCAGGGTCCTGTGCAGGACAGAAAAAGGCAAAAAGGTTGGAATTAGAGAAGGAGGTGTGATGAAAGAAGCAGATGGGAAGAGGACGTGTGAGGGTGAAAGCACGGGTCAGAGTGATACAATTGCTGACTTTGGTGATGCAGAAGGAGCCCTGGGCCAAGGAACACAAGCAGCTTCCGGAGTCTGGAAAAGGCCAGAAAACAGATTCTGCCCAAGATCCACCAGAAGACATGATTTTAGCCAAGTAAGACCCATTTTGCACTTCTGAAATCTGGAATTGTACGATAATAAATAGGTGTGTTTAAGCTACTACATTTGAAGTTATTTTTACTGCAACGTATACAGAAGCATACCAAGGTGCTCATCTGTAAATGTACTTCTAAAATACATAAAATTATGGTGCTAGGTATAGAAAATGCCATATGTCTTCAGAGCAGATCTCTTCATATTTTATAACTTTTTAGGATTTCCCTTGGGTTTTAGAGCAGACATTTATGTTGAAAGTTTAAGTACTCCAAGCTCCTCCTAGTCCCTAAGAAACATACTAAATACTCAGTAGTGATGTCATTATGAGTTTTTCTTCTCTAAGCAAATTTGATTTGCTTAGTTGTCTGTTCATTCTTGTAACCGCCTGAATACATTATCACTCATGTTAGATATTCAGTTAATGTGTTTCAAAAGAATGCATCAATGAATGAAAAAAAAAAAACATGAATGCAATTCTCCCTGCCATGACTAGTCCTACTTAGTTTTGACTAGTATAACAAAATCACCCCAATAAATACATATTATTCCAAAAGAGTACACTAAAAAAAATAAGACAATTTTTCTAAATGGTCTGTGTGCTCGTTTCACTATTAATGAAGAGGGGCAAGTGAGAATGTATTTTGGATCTCTCTCTGGCATGATCAACACACACTAAAGTTTCTTCTCAGCCAAGAGAGATCCTACAAGACATTCCATCACTGATGAAATGACAGTAGTTTTCTGACTGTAGAGGTGATTTGTAAATCATTCACAAAAAAACCCCAATGAACTGATTAGTGTACTTAGCTTTAAATATAATAGTTGAGGAAATCTGTCCACTTGAACAGAAAATGCCAGAAAGCCAACAGGCTAACTCAGGATGTAACCTTACTTCTCTGGGCATGCTAGACATGACTCAGCTTAGTGATAAAGGAAAGATATCCTGATTTAAGTTTTTCCATATCTATTAAACCATCTCTAGTTTCCCCATCTTGGTTAAAAAAATGGCACTACTCTCAAGGCAGATGATTTGTTCCAAGATATAAAAGTATAGGGTATTTTATAAGCTAGTTATTTTTTCTTCTCATTTTAATTTAATAAAAAGTTAAATGAATAGTTAATTATGAAAAAATAATATTTTATTTAAATCATTTATACTCCAGGTACCTTTACAAAATTATAGTATTTATCATTTTTGGGTGGAGCAATATCAAAACCAACAAATGAACGAGAATGAAATAAAACAATCACATGTTTAAAGTGATTTAAGAGAATGGAGAATTTTAAATAATTTTGAAAATTATTGCATAGTCAATAATTAGTGGGAAACTGTCTATAATGAAAGAAAAAAATTGGGTTATAAACATATTCCATATCATACACAACAATAAACATGTAATAGTTTAAAGAACTAAAAACCAAAATATTTGTAAAATATCAAATAAAAGTTTTGGTCATTTTGAATTATGTAAATTTTACCTATAAAAAGCCAAAACCAAAAGCCATGAAAGACAAGCCTACAAATTTGAACATGTCAAATTTAAATTTTCATCATGTTAACTCTATTAAAATAAATGCAATATAAATTACACTTTGGAAAACATTTCTACTGCATTTAATAAATAATGTACAGAATATACAATACATATATAATTCAGAAAGCATATATGCTCCAACAGAAAATGCATATAAGATTTATCAGAGAAATGCATATTAAAAACCAAAGAGAGATAGTGCATTAGATGGATAAAACTTTTAAAGAGTTGAAAATGGTGTTGGAAAATGAGAATTCTCCTTCACTGTTGATGACTGTATATTAGCAAAAGTTAATGAGCCAACTGGGTATATATACCCCAAATTTAAATGGCTCTATTCTTAAATGCAGAGTTTTCATCTCTACAATGCTGTCTTCATTAATATTTTCACATGTGAAAAAATATATAAATAAAAGATTTATTATGATATGGTCTCCTAATTCTGAAACACTGGAGATAACCTAAATGCTCATCAAAAGGGGAATTTTATATTATATATTTTAAAATCTTCATAATATAGAATATGATGTAACCATTAAAATAATGAAGTATATGAATTGACATTAAAATGTGTCCAGAACATATCATTCAATATAAAATAAGTCTTAGAACACACAAAACATGATCCAATTTATGTTTTTTAAGTTATTTATATAAAACACATGCATAGAAAGGACTGTCAAGTTCTTTAATAGGGACATCTCTTCAGAGAGGACCGTGTGATGACAAGGTTATGTGGATATTTTATTTTGATTTTTTTCTATTCAGTTTAAATATTTTATAATGCAAAACATATGCATTTTACTGGTAAAATGACTAAAATAATCTCTTTTATAAACATTTCCACATTTTTAAGTAAGAATATTCAGATTTTTAGTGACTGATTTTCCTTTAAATCATGCTATTCTTCTTACCAGAAAGCCCCAACAGAGCTGTAATCATTAAATAAGTTATGGAAATTAAGTATGTGATATAAAATACGCAACAAACACAAGCCTCTCAAATGATTGCTACTAATATCTTGCAGTCTAACTTGAGACACAAAGCTTTCCACTTGGCATATTCCGTGATTACACAATTATATTAAATTTAATTATAATTCATAAAGTTTGAAATTGAGAAGAGAAATCCCTCCATGTTCCCATTTCTCCTCCGTACTAGATTTTTAATTCTCGACTGATTGTCTGATTTATTTTGGGTTTTCCTCTTCTTTTTAAACAAAACCATCCAGCAATAAGACTCAATCTGGGGGCACTTCCTCCATTTCCTTCTAATCTCCTTGGCTTGGTTTTGTATCAGTGTTGTCATGATAAGCTCCTAGGGTCCTCTAAATATTTCCTTGATTTCCGTTAAGAAATATTTGACTCTCCTCTATTTGGCCATTTCTTCTGGGCTGAAATTCAAAGTACATCTCAGATGAAATTCAACCTTAAAGAGTAAAACACCTATGTGGATTTTTCAGGATTACAGAAAAATATTGTGGGGTTGACTCTGTCTATACTATTTCTGTGATTGCAGAAACAGAAAGGAGAATATTTTCCAAGTCCCGGTGTGACCAACAATGAAATAAAATGATTGTGGTGAGCCTCAGCCCAGCGGCGACAACCCAGGAACCTGACAGACCCGAGGCAGCTCCTAGGACGTCAATGCAAAGGTTGACAGAGCCTGCCAAGCAGCCAGATGCTGCTGTCAGGAACAGGACAAATGGACTGCAGTTTGCTGTCTGTTTCCTGTGATTAGCATCCGCAGCACCCGTCACTCCTTTTTCCAGATTAATTAGTAAAGTCTGGTGTGAAGAATTTCAATAAAATGTTTGTTCAAAAGGGGGAAAAGAAACATCTGTTTGAGAGTTGTTTTTCTCTCTCGGTCATAGCCTGTGCAATGTGTAGATGTGTGTGTGTTGTTGTTGTTTATATGTCACTTCTATGCTTCCGTTTGCTGGACCTTACAGCAGTGCGCAGGCAGAGATAACAACAGCATTGTTTGATTCTTATTTTATGTTTCTTTTCTAGTATAAGTTCAAGGATCAGGGTTTAAAGTTTTACACTTTACCTCTTCTTTGTTTTTCATTCTTTCCTTTGTCTCTTTTTTCTTTGTTTCATTTTCTTTTTGTTTTATTATCAAAGCAGCTCTTTATGTCATAGATCAGTTTCATATAAGAAGCAAAACAATGTATTAAGACCAATAACACTCTCCATAATGCAAAGCTTAAAAGAAACTACACTATAATGTGAAAAGCCAAGGACACTAGGACCTGAAACAATTCTTACATCTTAAATGTAAAAATGTAGGTTTCTTTACCCCTTCAATCTCTCACATGACAGTTACTGGTTGATTAGGGGAAAAAAAAACCCACACAGAATGGCCAAAGGCTAGTATAAATTATAATATAATTCACAATTTGTTTATTAAAAATATATTACATAATTAAAAGTTTTTCTTTTTTATAAGAACATGATGAAAACAATTCGTACTTGAATAGAGCTTACAGTCCCCATGTAGCTATCATATCTATTGCCTTGTTTTGTCTTTACAACAAAATTGAGAGGTGAGAAAACTCGGTATCATAGACTTGCCCAAAGGCCGGCAGCTGAAAAGTGTTAGAACGGGGACTTGCAAACCTGGATTTTCCTTCTCCAATTTCAGAGTCTTTTGATAATGCTTATAAGCTTCAAGAGAAGAATATAACCCTTTAAAGTAAAATACATATGAAAGATGCATTAAAATATTAGAGCAACTATTCAGAAGGGTGGGTCAAATTCAGTTTTTTATCTTGAGAAAAAATAGTTAGAGGAATGGACAGATACCTTATTGCTACAACCGGGAGTCCATTTGTTTTAAAGGATGTGTCAGACTGCATTAGGGCTATTTAAACAAGGATGTGCCATTTGATTGAGCATTATTAGATTACGTTTGCATCCATAATCTCATAAGTTTTACAGTCCCATTTTTATAAAAAGATTAGTTAAGAATGGTAGAGCTGGCATACAGATGAGGTATTCTTTTCTGAGTGCATTTACTGAATGTCTGTCTCTATATACATTATACTCACTTCTCTACATATCTATTCACCTACTTATATAGTGTTTCATGTCTCTCCCCTAGTAAAATGTAAGTTACTTCAATAGCCTATTCTTGAAAAATTATATACGTGTATTTTCGCCACCTGTACAGGGGTGTACATATTCAGCATCTCCATGACACAAGGCTAAAGGAGTGACCTTCAAATTGTCCTTACTTGTAACAGTTTAAGATGCCTGTGCTTTATCAGTCAATGGTCAAAGACAGTAGATATCTAGTTATGTACAAAGTTGGATATCTAATATTGAATATACACTGTAATGAAAAAATTAAATAATAAATGAAAGTACCCCCCAAAATTCTGTATATCAAATTTTTAGTGTCAGTGAATGCACAAATTACAGCAGTTTTAAAGAGATGCCATCATATGCTGCTCTGAGAAAAAGCACTTGAGATTTAGAAGCATGAGTTCTTGGTGAGAGTACTATTTATGGTTCAAAGGTCTGCCTGGTGGTCATTTTGAAACCTGTTCATCAATCTTTCAGCTGAAATCTCCCTACTTCTCACTTGAATCAAATAATTAAGAGACTTCTAATACATGTGTTCCTAACTCAAAGTCATACCCATTTTAGGGTGAGAAGAAGTCCACAGAAGGAGAAATGTCAGAATAAGTGGGTTATTTCAACCTAAAATTAAAAATCAGAAAGGGCAAGATGATTCCTTCCATGGCTGATGGAGGCTGAAACATCGTATCCAAGGCCTAAGGAAGAGTAAGAGCCACGTGATAGCAACAGAGCTCATTTATACTGGAGATTCAATGTGGGGGACAAATGCATGGCCGGCTGAAATTGTTTTTTTACCTAATAGTTTATTGACTTAAATTACTTTCATAATCTATGTATAAATAAATTCTAAAATGACTGATATATAGAATATTAAGTGAGTTTTCTAATTTCAATAAATTTATAATGTAAAGAAATCTTAAATTACTCCCTATAAGAGAAAAACATAAGATGTATCAAATGATAATTCTGTTATTATATTTGCAACCAACTTGCATATACTACATATACCACAAATGTGGTATACTACATATACCTCATTTGACATATACTACACATATGAAGTCAAAATGATTAAACCTGAAGCAAATATGACAATCCATCAGGTGTGAATCAAATTGTGTGCAATTTTGTCCTATAAAAGATAAAATGGTATCACATGTCGACATGAGTGGAGCTTGCCGAGCTGGAAACTGTTCTGGGTGAGTCAGTGAGTGAGTGGTGAGAGAGGGGAGCCCTAGGACATTATCGTACACTATTGTAGACTTTATAAAACTGTACATTTCAGCTATACTAAATATATCAAAATGCATTCCCTCTTTAATAATAAATTTAACCTTAGCCTACTATAAATATTTTGTTATAAACTTTATTTTTTTAATTTTCAGCTTCTGCATTAACACTTAGCTTAAAACACAAACACATTGTACAGCTATACAAAATTATTTTCTTTATATTCAATCAGCTTTTTCCTATTTTTAATTTTTTATTTCTTTTTTTTTTTTTACTTTTCAAACTTCATTAAAAAACTAAGACACATTAGCCTAGGTCTACACAAGGTCAGAATCACCAATATCACTGTCTTCCACTCCACACCTTGTCCCACTGGAGGGTCTTCAGGGTCAACAACACACTTGGGGTTGTCATCTCCTATGGAAACAATGCCTTCTTCTAAAACACCTCCTGTAGGACCAGCCTGAGGCTCTTAAGAAGGTGTCACTCTTTTCAGAAGTTTGTCCAGGATAGTTTGCTCTGTTTGTTCCGTTTATTCATCACAGATTTCCTTGAAAGCAGATAATTAACCATGAACATTCTGCTTTATTAATAAAAACCTTCTGGGGTGGGGTCCATGATTTCAAACGTTTTAAAGAGCATGCTGAGGTCTGCAAAAACTTCTGCTGAATACTTTACTGTGAATTTACTTATGGGTTCTTTTTGCTCTCCTCCTTCACTTTCCATTTCTCTTTACATTTTCTTTAGCTGTGTGTACCTGTTCTAGTTCTAACTACACATCCTTAGTCAGTTTTTCAGTCACCACTTCTAGAAGTTCCTCATTGCCATTCTCATCCTCACTGCGTGGAAGTCGTTTGCCATCTCAACCATGGCCTTGTTGATCTTTGCAAACTTCTCATCCTTGTAAATCTTTTTAAGGCATGGCCCAAACTCTTAAGTGTCTTCTTCCAGATATCATTCATACACTCCTTGGCGACATTGGTCCTTTCCAAGCAAGGCTCTTGATGTAGAGATAGAAGCTATAATCCTTCCAGAGCTGCACCAGTGTTTCTCGGTGTCTTCCTTGGTTTCAGCAACAGCCTGAGCAGAAGTCCTTCTCAGAGAGTGGGCTTTAAAAGCTTCTTTAACTATGTGACATATAGGCTGGATCAAAAAGTTGATATTTACAGGCAGAAACACCAGTTTAATTGTAGAATAATCACCAATAAAAGGAGGATGTATGGGAGCCTTGTCAAAAATGAACAATTTTTAAAATTTTTATTGTTTTTTTATTCATTACCATTTATCTCTCCATAACATCTTCTACCTCCACCTACCTCCTCTGCCCCACTACGATCACCAAACAAAGTCTTGAAAGATTTGTTATTCTTCAAACAGTACTTCTTCATTTCACTGATGCAACAGTTCAGGAGAGCATCTTGGGAAAGGAGCTGGAGCATCCATGGCTTTTATTGCTCTTATGGTACACTGGTGGTGTGTACATAGTGATGTGCTTGAGGCCTTGAGATTCTCTCTGTGCCAGATCACAAAAGGTTTCACATTTGTAGCTGCAACGTCGACTCCAAGCAAGATGGTTATTCTGTCCTGAGAGTTTTTAAACTTAGCATTGACTCGGCCTCCTTATGGGTGAAAGTTCTCTCAGGCATCCATTTCCAGGATAGAGAGGTTTCCTCAATACTGAATATTTGTTCTGGCAAGTAATTTTCCAAAATTTTTCAGCTGCCTTCACATCAACAATTGCAGACTCACCACTCACTTTAACATTAGGTAATGAATGAATAATGATCCTTGAATCAACTACCAAGAGCTAGCAGTAACTTCGACATTGCAGTTGGGACCAGTCTTTTCTTTCAACTTTGCAAACAAGCTTCTGCTTTGGTCATGATCATCATGGTGCTGACAGAGACACACTTCTGGGTCTGGTCCCTAATCCAGGCCACTAGAAATTTCTCCATGCCTGACATAGGCCCTTCCCAAATGTTCATTGGTCTCATTGCTTTCAACAAAGCAGACCCTCTAAGAACTTCCATTGTTTTTCTTTCATTCTTCTGGATTGTAGCTGTGGCGGAATGGGCCATGCCTGATTGGTGAGCAGTAGCCATCGCTGATTTTCCACCTTTGTAGTCTTTAATCACTTGTAATTTATTTCCAGGTTCTTATTCCAGGTGGCTTGTTACTGGCAACATTAGCAGTGGATTCTGTATGCTTAGGGGCCACGATGAGCAAACATGAAATGAAATCAAGCCCAGGAGAAAATGATGCAATCCAAAACATGGTAAGCATGAAGTGCCTGAGGCTGCTGGCAGTATAATGGCACACTGTTTTACAACAAACATTTTTTACTAATAGACTACTTTCAAAAATAATGATAGAATACATATATAATAAATACATAAGTCAGTCATATAATCATTTATTATCATTAGTAAGTAGTATGTACTCTACATAGTTGTATATGCTATACTTTTATGCTACTGGCAGCATATCAGGTTTGTTTACATCAGCATCACCAGAAACACGTGAGTAATGCCTTGCCCTAGGACTTTACGATGACTGCAGTGTCACTCGGTGATAGCAGATTTTCAGCTTTATTATAACTTCAAGATTCTACCATCGTATATTTGCTCCATTATGACCAAAACATTGTTATGTAGATCTTAACAACTGCAGGAAATCTGGCTATTAATATAAAATAAATCTTTGTGTTTCAGTCTTTAAAAAGAATATTAATAACCTTAAACTTTTACAACATTGCTTTTAAGTTATTCAGTCATAAAACATATTAAAAACCATTAAATATTAATAAACATGTGGAACTCATTTATCAATTTTCCACTTGTGGAGTACAAATATACACAATTATTCAGATAAAGTTAGGAGACTGACTAACATGAGCAGAGCACTGGTAACGTCCCAAATATTTAAGGGGTGACTTGTCATACAATCTTGTCATGATATGCACGATTACTTCAGATAATTTTACAATTAGAATAATGTTGGAAACCATGTAAATATAAAGTAGTTAGATTTTATATCTATACTTTTTTTGGAATATCTATCATGACCATCGAATTACATTTGAAGAATTGTAATACATGAAATCAAACACAGTATGCTATGTCTTTGAATGTAAGGACAAGACGTGTGTGTGTTTTCATTGCATATGTGTGTCTGGTTGTGATTCACAGTTAAGAACAACTAAATTTTTAATTTAGTATTGACCCAAATGTTGGAAGAAAGTGCTATAAGGTATAAGTGATACTCATCTAATCTTAATTTTTGTGTATATATATATATATATATATATATATATATCAATTTCAACAAAAGATATCTCTTTTTTAATGAGATGAATGATTTTTGATACAAAATAGATGCTGCTATGTTAACCAGGTTGATTTAACAGAAAACTCCTGATGTCTGTATGGCGTATAAAAAATACAGGTTTACTTTCTCTTACGTAATTCTCACTGCAAGCCTGACACCCCATCCTCCATCTTATAATAGCAAAAAAGAACATGCATCAGCTCTTAATACTTTCAGTCTTGAGGTGACAAACATACAATCTATTGGCCAATATCAGTAGCTTGTCCCATCCTAACTGTCTGGGAAATTTAGAATCACAAGGAGAAAATAGATATTTGCCAAATATTAATTCTTCCTGCCAAGTTACCTGTTCTTTCTACCCCCATTCTCTGGCATTAGGGTGCCAAGATCACAGTGGTGTTTAGTTTTTCAGGTGATGCCCATTTACAGTGTTAAATCTGACTGTTATCTAACGATGATGGTCAACTTTATGTATCAGTTTGGTTGGGCTACGGTACCCAGTTATTTGGTCAAACGCCAGCCTAGATGTTACTGTGAATAGGGTATTTTAGATATAAATAACACTTAAATTGGTAGACTTTGAATAAAGCAATTTTTTCCATTATATGTGTGGACTTCATCCAGACAATTTTGGAAGCCTTCGAAGAAAAGATTGAGTTCCCCTAAAAAGAAAGGGATTCTGCTATCAGTCTGCCTTCAACTTAAGACTTTAAATCAATTCTTGCCAAAACCAATTATTCAAAAACTAACCCCCATTCTCTCTCTCTCCTTCTCTATTTCTACTCCTCTAAATATATACCGATATACATCTTACCTATGTTATATGTTTATATGTACATCATACACAAACACATACCTCTTAGTGGTGCTATTCTACTACAGAATACTAATATACAACCTCTCAGTGAATAAAATACACTGATTTTTCTACTGTACTGAACTTAAACTCTGACACATGGTCTAAAACAGAGGACAAGATTTGCAATTAGCACTCTCAGAAAATCCAAGATAAACAGCACCTGAAGTTTCCACTAGGAACAAAGGAAAATGTTTCTACTGCCATGACCATCATCCTTTATCCCATCTCACTTCCAATTATGCTTCTATTAATAGTTTGTTTTCTTACAAAAGGCAAAGGAATGAAAACTAGAGTCCTCTCACCATGCCAATGCTTAATTTGTAGTTTTCCATTACAAATGTGTTGACCTATCTGTGAAAGAACGGGGCCCACGTTGGTAAAATGTCTGGTGAGGTTTGGCAGCTTTATGTTCTATCTTTCCCTATTTGCTTTATCTCTCCCATTTCCTATTATATATGTCATATTTTTTTTCTAGCTATGCACTTAACAGGCTTCCCGGGTTTAATTTGTGTCCAGGGGGAGCACTATGTTTGCTTGGTTTTGAGGTTGACACTTCTCTTTGGATACTTACCATATGTTTTTACAATATATATTATACCATGTTCCTGTTTTCTCAGTGCATATTTTTGTATGTGGGGGTTAACTAGAGCAAAATGAACAGATTAAATTATATTTCAGTCATAGTCTGGCTTAATTTTCACTTGAATTCATTTCAAACTAAATGTTGCATCCCCATTCATCTTTATTCATTCAACTGTATCCCATGGATGTTTGCCATTTAAACACCTGGTAGTTTTCCCTCTTGGCAGATTCTTGGCTTGGTCCTAGCATTTCTAGTGCTTTGGTAGAATTAAGAACATTATTTTTCTCAAAGGTGAGGAGAGTTTGGGGGGAAATTTAATGTCACTTATTTCCTTGCCAAAGATATGCTAAGAGGTAAATTTCATAGCTACAACCCTCCCTCCAGGGTTCCATACTTGTTATAAATGTAAATTTTCACAGTGTAGTTGTGAGGACTTAGAAGGTGGAAGCAGCTTTGAGTCATTCCCAAAAAGCACTAGTAAATAGCAGTATTTTCACTGTCTCTCACTATTGACTAAGAAATTTGAGAGACTCCAAAATAGAATCCATGCTACATGACATCAACACTGCATCTAATGTTTATTGTGCATTCACTGGACACATAGTTTAATAACTACAGAATTGTGAGTTTTTACTATATTTCATTTCCACAAAGTGTGAGGGCACCATGCTATCTTTCCCCTTCTAATCAATGTCCACTTCTGTCTGCCCATGTGATATACTTCAGCAACGTTTTCTGTGTGGAGTTATCAATTCCACCAATAAATCCTGCTGCACGCTAAGTGATGCATCAGGATCAACAGTAACAGAACAAATCTGCCAGCCGTCTCTCTGTATCTCCTGCAGCTCACAGGCCCTACATTGTAAGAAGACAGAACTTCTTATTAGAGGTAGCCTTGGCCTTAATATAGATTAGTTCTTTCTGGGGGAAGATTTCACACCAAACAGAGGAAGACAAGAGCAAATCACAACAGGCTTTTCAAATAGCTCCTAAAGCTACAAATGTAGTACGTTCAGTCTGGGAAGCATTGTTAATGATGCATACACTTTCCCAGCCACATTCACATCTTGATCAAACCCACTGTTGGAGCACTGTATTTGGAACTAAAGACCACAGGCATGCACACACACACATGAGTGTATGCTGGGTATAAAACTCTATAAATAAATGTGAAATACCGAAGGTAATTGTACTAGTTAAAGATGTATGCAATTAGGGAGGTCACTATGACCTTCTACAGTCCGTCTTTTTGAAGCGAAGTGACCTAACCTGAAAAGACACCACTTGGAAAAGCACTAAAACAGAGTCAGAATTGTTTCCACAATTCTGTGAAATTGAGTTAATTCAGTGAGATAGATAAAATTTAGCAAATTTTAATTTAGTATTTACATGCATATAATAAATATGCAATGATAACTTAATCTAGAGATAATCTGTTTGGAAAAATATATGCAAAACATCTCTTTGAATTATTGTGCCTCATCCTAGTTCCCATTTTAATTAAGTTTACACATTATTTTTCTTTTTGGAAGCAAATTCTAAAGCACATTTCCCCAAAATAAAGTAAGTATTCAGGAATATTTGTAATAAGCAATCATAAATACTCGTTATCTATAAATGTTTTATATGTATGTCATATTTGCATATAACAGAAGGATAATCTATATTCTTTGGTTTTCAAACTCCGATCTCCTTGTTTCAACATATAGACACCAGGATTCCACTAAAATTTGATTCAAATATAACTTAACCATAACTAAATTTTGTATAATTTAAACACAACATAATTAGCAATCATACAAAAAGTAATATATACCAAAATTATATGTATATCCACCAAATATTGAACTTAATTTACTGAACTGTCCATTAACAAATAGAATAGAAATTCTCTTTGTCAGTTTGAATTATCTAGTATGTATGTCAGTTTACTTTAACGACTGTTGAGAGTTAAAATTATGAAGTTTATTTGTAAATGGGGCTCTGTTTTTAAAATGTTTAATTTTTTCCCTCTTCTAACCGTTTCACATAGCATTTAGCAGGAGAAGATACATTGTCAGCATAACTCTGGAGAAGCCCTTCCTGAACGAAGAAGAGAGGGATGTCGGTAGAGCCCATTCAATTAGGGACAGTTGCATCTTCACGTCAGTGGCTTCTGTTGCCTTTGGTTTGGTGAGGACTGGCTGATGAGCTGAAGATAAGCAGAAGAGAAGTCATGTCATGTGACAGCTGTCACAAACTGAACATGCGATAGAACTCTACTCCCCTATTCCCTTTCTGTAAACTCCCATATACACTTTAAATTCAATACTTCATTACATATGCTAAAAAGTATGTTTATTTAACCTAAAAGATACAATGTAATAAAATCCAGTAAGTAGAAAAGAAACACTTTCATAATTTCAAATTTGCTGTTACAATAGGGACCTGGCACTCTAAGATGGAACCAAGTGTTCTCAATCTCATTCTCATCATTAGTTCCAGATTGGCTTGTTCGGATATGAAATACTGTAAATATTCTGAGATTCTATAAAAAATTCTGAAAACACTTCTATTCTTTCCTCTCTGCCTTATAAAAAGTATCAGTATATAACAAGATTCTGTTCAATGTGATGATGAGGTTTTTTTTCAATGTAGATGCAGCTGGTACCCTCCGTCCATCACACACATTTTGTCTGACAGCCTTCAGGATGCATTCCATGGTTGCCACAGCATGTTCGAGAAAACCCTTTACCCTTACTACGTAACCAAGTAGGATCCATCTTTTAGAGGAAGTGTGGAGACCAACAGGATAGAAGAATTCCTGTAGCATGACAAAGACATGAAATAATGTTGCAAAATGAATGGTAACGGACACTCCACTTGGGGGTCAGTCCGCTCCAACTCATGCCCTCACCTTTCCCAGTGTGAGAGAACACAAAAGGCCACTAAACTTAGCAGGAAGCACAAGGAAATTGACCGGAAGTTCTGTTCATTTTGAAGCATGGGTTCACTGCATGGTTGATCTAATCAATGCCAGTGTTACTCTTTAGAAAAAGAAAGAAAAGAATAAAATAATGCTGAGTAGATTTGATTATATTTTTCAGATTATATATGAATATCATCAATTCAGAGCTGGAAAATACTGGTTTGACATCCAGACTTTCAGCATTCCAAACTGACATTTTAAGAAATAAATAAGTAAATCCCTTTGGGCACGTCGTCGTTGTCGTTGTTGCTAAGAGCAGCAAACTTCAGAGCGGGTACCACATGCGTCACTAAAATAAAGTACATTAACCCAAAGTCTATTATAAAACTGCATAATACTGATGAGTAATGCAGAGCCCTTGGTGGTTCCTTATAACACTCACCTTCAGTTTTCTAAAGAAACAATAACATGAAGCTACCAATCCATGAAAAATTGATCTTTAGTACTTTAATGTAATTAGTTCTTAATTCCCTCTCTAGTTTCTCTGGTTCTGCTTAAATTTTGAAACCAATTCAAAGCAAAACGACGTTTTAATTATTGCAACATGTAACTTAATGGGAGTTCTTTAGCATCTCAGTGCAAACACCTAACAAATCCCTTTTGCCCTATCCTTCTGATGTCTGTATTTAATTTTAAACTTTCCGCACACCAGGTATGCATTTTTTTTGCAGAGCAATGAAGTAAGATAATCACTGTTACTCATCAACACACATCCTGAACTTAACCACTTTGAGTCTCGAAAGGAAGAAATAAAATCTTCCTTTGAAAAACCTTTAAGGTGACAGCCAGTAGTCATATACTGGGGATATTTTATCTATTTCTCCAGCAAAATTACCCTGCTTTTACTCCACATGGTATTCTGTTTTATTTTATTTCATTTGGTTATAATGAGAAAATTTAGCTCTTAGAACCTAAGTGATTTACTAACAAAATCAGATCCCGGGATTCTGTCAGATAACTAAACTGTCTTTCAGGTCTGGTTCAGGTACTTTTCTAAGTGTCCTAATTCCTCTGGGTCATGGGGTTGTGATGAATCATAGCTACACATTAACTGGTAAGGTAGGGATGCACAAAGAGAGATTTAATTAATTTTCTCCCTTAATGACTGGCATCTTGTTAGTCAGGCTTAATTCAGTCATTTGTTTCCTCCCTTCAAAAATATTTGTGAATGCAGACTTAGCTGGGTATGACATCTATCCCAAGGGGTGGCATATTTGTTGGAGATTGGCAGATAGATTATAGTAGTCTTCTGTATGCCAATATTTTTTTTTTGTTTTAGGGAAATAATTTGCTTTATTGCCAAAAGAAAGTTCTCTAAGAGAGCTAGATTAAAATATATGTTTAACTACAAATAGTGTCTCCAGTGAATTCAGTCTTAAGTTAACTTTAATTGTTCAACATTTTCTAAACCCTAATTCTGAAGATATAGCTTCATCTCTTCTGCCTATTTATTTATTTATTTATTTACAATAGAAGGCACAGTAAAAATGCACTGTGGGATTATTAAAAGTATTCAAAGTATAATTGTTCTCAAGGAGTAAGTAAATCATACACATAACTGCATTTAGACCAAAGCAAGTAGGGAAGGCCCTGGGCTCAATTATGAACTACCTCTACGTGCCCTCAGTGACCTTCCTTCCAATCCAACCAGGTGGCCCACTGCCAGAATCCCACAAGTTTCTCTAGCCTAAATTCTTTCATGGGTTCTTCCTTCTCCTTTATCTAGTTGCACATATAAACTTTTCTACTTCTTCCTAGCTCTTAAAGGAATTTAAAGAAACTACTTCAAAATAAGGTGTGAATTATTACTGATATATTAGTTGGATATAATTTTGAGATATTTAATTAGCAAGTTTGTATATATCATGCATCAAACTCAGAGCGAACTCTATGGAAATTATTAAAATTCCAGGACTGGTACTAACTAGCAGTCATCCTCTTGAGAAAATCAAAGACAAGACACGTTTTCAAAGCACCTCCAATGAGCCAGACAACATACTGGACATTTAATCATTCAGTTATCACAGGAGTCTCTGAAAATAGATCTCATTTTTTTGGATAAGAAGAGTGAGACAGAGAAAGTAGACTTAAATTGCCTGAGGTCATGCAGGCAAAAAATGATGGAATAGTTGTCTGAACGGAGGTTGTCCAGGCTTTCATATCGTGTGCTCAGGAAGCCATTTTCCTAACCCTCAAAAAGCACTACAAAATAGGCCATTTAGGTTTTGATGCTGTCTCTTTATAGAGTTTTTTTTAATATACAGAAAAATGAACTCAAAACTAGACTTGAAAGCAACAGGACATGGTAATATATAATAACAAAATATCTCATTATATCATATTATAACAGACAAAATGCTATATCACCAACATCCTTCCAATTACATATATTAAACTATCTAATGTTTAAATCCTATTCTTTACTGAAGCAGTGAAATGCAATTTCTGGTAGTAGATCATGAATTGGTGACTGAAACCACTCTTTAAAGGACTATTAATATCCCTATCTTTTGTATTTCCTTCCCATTTTTATTTTTTCTTCTATTTTTCTCCATTTTTCTATTCTTCTACAATTACTCTCTTCTGTTCTTCTTTTTTGATCAGTTGTTTATCGGAGGCATACATAGATATTGATTAATTTCATTTTTTTCTCTTCTACTTAGATCAAAAACCCTAAATTTGGGATTCCAGAAAGCCCTGAAAGGTATGTATACATTTGGGGAAAGTGGGGAATAGATTCCAATCTTCCATAAGATTCTCAAAGGGATTATTGACCAGAAAACTTTATGATGTTAGTATAGAAACATTTCTTCATCTATAATCGTACACTGGTCCTTGAATATTCTTAGGAACTACTGTTTCCTTCCTTTTGACTCTAGTACAAACTGTGGAAGTCCAGTACAAATCTGGAGCCAAACTTGGTGATATATTTTTAAATCATTGCACGTGGGAAAAATGCTTCAATGTATGAACATTTGTGGTAGACAGAAATTTAAGATGACATCCCAAGATTTCAAATACTACTCTGGATAACGATGTGACAGAATTTCGCAGGTGTGAAGTTCCAAATCGATTGCCTTTAAATGAGTGGGATTATGTGGGTGGGAGTGATACAATCACGAGCCCTTTAAAAGTAGTTTTCTTGGGATGGTAGCAAAAGGGAATCAGAGAGATTTGAAGTGCAAAAAGGATTGGGCACGAAGGAAATTCTCTGTTGTTGAGACAGACCACAGAGCAGGCACTTGTGCACAGCCTTTAAGAGTTCAGAGCATTCCCTAGCTCATAGCCAGCAAGGCAGAAGGGACCGTAGTCTCCAACCACAGGGAAACGAATTTTGCCGACAACTTGAGGGAGCCAGGAAACATGTGATTCCCAAGTCAGGACTCCAAATGAGTAGTCCAATGCCTGACAACTTGGATCCAGTTGTCTAGAAGTTGTCTAGAAGTTGTCCAGAGTCCAGTTTCTAAGACTCTGAGTAAAGCACCCAGTTAAAATATGCTGAAATTCTGATGCAGGTAATCTGTGAGATGATAAAAATCTTATCATGTTGAGCCACAAGAATTTAGAAAGCTAACATAGTTGCTCACTAATGAATCTTACATTTTTCACCTTTTTATAAAATCCGGATATCTAGTTAACAAATTCAGAGCTGTTCACAACTTGGTGATTTCTCACCCTAACAAGAAGTGTTCTCTCATAAGAAATAAAATAAAATTTAAAAGGTGAATTATTATGTTATCTGTTGGTCATTTCTTCTTCAAACCTACCACAATTTGAAAGAAAAGTTCATTCTGTTACTCCATTCCAAAGGATAACCAATATTAACCTTTAGCATTTTTTAGTGTATAAATTGAACTCTGTGCTCACATTCTTTATGGGCATTTGTTCTGAATTGAATCAAAATAAACCTCATGTTTGAATAACCATAGGAATAAATTTGGTTGTGTCTTATAAACATAGATTTCCAATCACTTCCCAAGGAAAATTTTGATTCAGGTCTCTGGAACAAATTCAAATAATCTGCATTTTCACATCATTGCAGGTGGTCCTTTGACCACAAGTGTGCGGGAGACTCTGCATTAGAACCTCTGCGCACTTACTGGAAACTCTAATCTGGTAATCTATAATATGTGGCACTAAAAAGAAAAGGAATGTTGATAGCCAGAGGAAATTCCCATCCAGCAGTGAGGAAAATATAGAAGCTTTAAAAGATATGTAAATACAACACATAACAGATGGTAAATTAAAGGGATTAGCCAATGCAAATGAACAGTAGACTCCACTGGTGAAAGGTTTTACCACAGACCATTGTGGTCGGAGAGGATGTACTTTGTTCAATGAACCATAAACCAGAGTCTTTCTAAAGCATGAAACCAAGAAATTCTGAAGTGCCGTCACCAAAACAATGGTCCCGGACAGCTTCCAGACAGCACAGAGCAGAAATGCAAACGCAGTTGACTTTTCGTTTCCTCCTTCGCCACTGCACTCTGAGTATAGTGTGCCTTGCAGTCCTATTTCTACTGTTCAGCCATTCAGCAATCCTACGCAAACCTTGCTGTAAGGAAACTTGCCCAATATTTTGAAATGTATTCATTTATCAAAATAATATTTTACTTTATCCTTTTAAATGACCTCTTAATTCAGACAAAATTTGCAGAACTAGTTGTATGCAGAGAGATAGCCTAATGTCTTGGGAATGAATTTTAAAGGGATTTTCTTCCACATCTACACACTGTCACACAAAAACAGCATTTATGCAAATAAACTCTATAAAGCTTAATGTGATTTCATAAATAAGTTCTAATACTTGATTTGGCTATTTTTAGAGCTTCTGCATGTCCAGCTAATCAATTGATAAGCAGTTGTTGCAATTTCTCCATAACTAACCTTGGATAATAGAGACCAAGTACATCATTTACTTCTGTAAAGACAAATATCCAGTTGTTTATTTTGTGTTTATGTCAGCCCAAAGCATAATCTATAATGCTTTTTGATGCTTAGAATTCCTTACATTATTCGTGGTGTTCAGCAATAAAAACATGTACATGTTCATGCATTTTACATATTTGTCTTGTAAAGCACAGATGTCACAGAGCTCCAGGAAAAAATGGCCTAAACGATTTGGAGGGAGTTGATCATTTTTACTTTGTCATAACCGGTGCACATGTTTACTCTTGTTTTACAGAGGAAACAAATTAGATTCAGATGGGGGAAATAATTCGCTCTACGTCAGAATGCTGATGGGGCAAACAGAGTTCAAATGAAATCAGTCTCATACAGAAAGTGATGCTTTTTCTATACTATAATTACCCCAGTTAGGAGATAAAATCTTGTCTATAATTGCAAGTATACACAGCAAAAACTTTTTTAAAAGGTGTCAGACAAATACAAACATAGAAGAACTTCTGTTACTTTGCACACATAAAAAACACATACATAAGTTAATGTAGATGTAAACTTTTTTACATGCAGCTCTATACGGTGTAAATGTATCCCAACACAACAAACAAGACAAGTGAACACCTTTAACCTTTCTTATTAGTAGAATTAAATATTATTTTTAGCAATGCCCACCAGGGGGTGCTGGCACATTGACACTGGAATGTGGAAAACATTGGCTGTCCTGTCAGGTCAAATAAAACACTAGCAATTAGCCCTATTTTCAAGAACCTATTTCTGTAGATAGTTTTTGTAGAATAGAAGTTATTCACACATATTGGTTCAAAAATAACATTCTTAGAAAATATTTTTAGAATTGTAGGCCAACTGAAGTCTGTGTATTTTAATTTGCTTTTTATAAAAGTACTTGGACTCCAAATGTAGATTTGGGGAAAACAACTTTGACATAAAGTGATCTTATCAAGAGTGATTGTTGATATAAACATGGCTTATAACTATTCAGCTAGTCTTGTTTCATATTTAATATAAAAAAATCACATATTCTAAATTGTCTATGTAAAATGTATACATAAATCACTTTTAAAGATATTTGGAACCTAGGGTCTACCATTATTTAGCATTTAGGAGGTAAAGATATAGATATTATATTTTACTGAAATTAAATACTAAACAAAAATATGAAATGGTACTTAATGTCACCGACTGACAATGACAATTTAGCATATATACATATATATGTATATGTCTATATAATCATTTATATCTAAAGAAAATCTTCAGCTCATTAAAATATGACAAGGTCTGTCCAGAAGGTATACAGCCATGTAATATAAAAAATAGAGACTAGGATTGAAGAAGGTACAAGACACAACAAACATTTTACATGACAATGAAACGTCTCTCCTTCAAAGTAGCCATCTTGGGACCTCACACAGTTTTCCCAATAGCCCTCAGCTGTTCTATTATATTTTCCTGAATCTCATGGATGATCCGAAATCTCTTCTCTACCAAAGGTGATTGTAGTTTGGGGAAAAACACGGAAGTCACGGGGCACCAAATCTGGGTAGTAGGGAGGCTGAGTCACCTGGGTGACTTGATGTTTCACCAAAAACTCTGCCCAAGACAGTGAGGCATGAGCAGGCACATTGTTGGGATGAAGCTGTCAATCACCAGTTGCACATAGCTGCGGACTTCCTAATCATCGGAATAGTTTCCGTGGAGAAATATTCAAACTTAATTCAAAATTTGGCACAGGTTTGCTGCTCTACTTGCTCAGTCATTTTGAATGTGATGGCCACACAATACACATGCTCACTCAACAGCATCTGCCACCCCCACTGACTAGTACAGTGAAGTCATCATTGTTCACACATGCACATTCCAGTCCACTATCATTAGCTACTAGGTTACATCAATGTCACACAAAGTGTTCTTGCTATATTAACAGTGGTTGGACGTTTTCCGGACAGACCCCCTACTATGTCCAACAGGTTATAAGGTATTTTTAGTACATGACAATGTCAACATAAACTGCATTTTATAGGAATATATTTTGATTATATAAGTTGGACTCAAATTTAGGATCTTCCACAAAAAAGCTAGCTCTCTCTTTTCTTCATCAAAATGCCTTTATACATGGAATTCAAACAATTCAGCCATAGAACAATCTGTATCCTATATTTGTGGGTGAAAATTACTTGGCTGCAGAATCCTTTACTCGATCACTTCAAAGTTAGGTTTGTCTTGGTGCCAAGTACACTCCAAAGCTGTGTCTTTAATTCTAAAGGTAATCTATCTAAACAGAAGAGAAACATCCTTTGCTACAAGGTCTTTGAATAGTTGTACTCTCATTCTAAATAGTTATCCTTTACTGAAAATTCATGAGAAATGACAGAACCTCTGACAATTCAAATCACCATGTTCTTAAAGGGGGGGATGAGAAGGAGTTTATAAAAGGCTATTGTTTTGTTCCATATTGTTAACATTAAATGGGTCTAGAGTTATCCCCAACTCTTTATGGAATTAAATTTTATTAAATTTCTACACTGGATTAGTATGTATTAAATTTCCCTAATTCTTTTCAAGCTTACCTGTACATCCAGCTCATCTTGCCACTTTTGATCCAAAAGTATTAACCTTTTTATCATTAATCTTATTACCTTAATTTATTCACAATTTTCTCTTTTAAGTTTAAAGAGATACTCAACGTACTAATAATCAAACATTTAATGAGAATGTTTGCATTCGCTTAACTCAGATCCTTTAAAATCTAATCACATCTTTTACCCTAATTTTTCCAAAGAAGTAATATGAAATATTATACTCTATTATCATATGAAAAATCTTTGCTCCTATCGATGTGGCAATGAGTTAAAAAATACTAATCAGGTGCCCGCCTCAACAATAACATTCTGCCAGAAGTTTGAGGGCATAGAAGGAATGTCTCTCTCTCTTCACCTTCCTCTGGCCAAACCTTTACCAACTTCAAAGGTATTAGTTATAATTTCCATCCAACCACTAAGCCAGCCATAACCAAGACTGGCAGTAGATTAAATAATTTTATCCTCAACAGTAGGTGAGATTTGGAATTAATCGTGTCTCCTGTTCAGAATACAATATGCCAAGGATGAGTTCCAACTCTACCTACCCTAGTTTTAGTGATCTGTCAACAGCATTTGATAGTGTCCACTTTCTAGTTAATAAATAGCTCAAAACCACTCTCTGTTTTCTCCTTTACTTCATGAGCTACTACTTCACCTGGCAACAAGAATCATTACCGCCTATAGGCTTCTGCCGCCATGTCCTGATGCGGTCCCATTAATTCTGGAGCACACATACAGGGTACCTTATGTTTGGGACTATTTATTGGTTATCCCTTCCAAGAAAGCAACCACGGCAGCAGCACTTGCTCCCTCACTCAGGTGGACCCTACTTTATTCAGCTGTCCTCTGGCTCTCAGCCTGGGATGAGGGTCACCGAGTAACTTTAGGCCAAGTCAACATCTTTAAAATGCTTTCATGTATAATTGAAGTTCAATAAACTGCACATGTTTAAACCATTCAATATGAGTCTTGATATATGTAAATAGCCATTGCACAGTCACTGCTATCAAGATAATGAACATTTCTCACTTTATAAAGTTTCCTGTTGATACTGCCTTTATGGGAATTAAACTCTGATGAGAAAGAATGGATGAATGTTATAATATGAGACAACATTGCATAGTGGCCAGTAATGAGTGATAAATAATGCTATGAATAAGCAGTATAGATGGAGAAGAAAGGGATTATTGTGGGCAGGATAATGGGAAATGGCTTCAGTACTATTTCCACATATTTTCCTTTAGTACTTTTCTCTCTGCATTTAATATGATTATTGACATTAATTATTATCCTGTCTTTTCATTGAATTTTGTTATGAAATGTGCTGTACATTTTCAGTTTGGACTCCTTTTGTTTTTTGTTTTGTTTTGTTTTGTTTTTTTATAATGATATAGTCTCTTCTCTGTGGACTGCTTAATCCTTCCTCACACCAAATAACCTTGGTCTTTTTGTTGTGAATGCAGTCTCAATATAGAATAATTTTAGAGTTAGAAAAGGTCTCATATTCCACTTTTGCCAACTCTAACACATTATGTAAGTCCCCCTATTCTTTTACATTATTTACCAAGGAGTGCAAGCTCTTATGTTTTCTATTTATATTAGTGCTTCAAGCACTTTCAAGTAAAAGGATTATTTTTACTTACTTTTTGGATCACTATCTCAGGCACAACTCCTTATGGTGCCAGTGACAGAAATAATTCCTTGACTCGCACAATTTAACATACAAGTTTCATTTGACTTTTAGTGATGTAAGTTACACAAATCAGATGTCACAGAATTATTTTTCTATCTCTAACTATCAGGTTAGTTTTCCTGTATTTAAAATTGTCAGATAAATAAAGTTCACTTTTATGTGAAATTCAGATAAGCAATACATAATTTTAACCATTACTGTGTCCCAAACATCACATGAGATGTGCTATGTTTATTTTGTGTTTTGATTTTTGTTTGCTTGTTATTGTTTTTCTAAATCTGGCAAACCTAGAAGCATGTTGAATTGCTTTCAGGTAGTTTTTTTTTTTCTTATTAGCTCACCCTCACCAAAATCTTTATGCTTGTATGTCCCAAATCAGCGACATAACAAGGGTGGTGGGAAGCTTCTTTTCTCATTAATTCTCTAAGTGAATCTCTTTGGGCTAAACTGATTCCATGGATCCTTCAAACAATGGCCATGGTCTAGAAGAAGGGATACACTTACTCGTTTGGTCTGTGTCATGGTCCACCTACAAGGAAAAGGCATGAGTATGTCAGTATCACCACGCTGTATTTACTGGGAGTCACTGAAAGGCTATAACCAAAAGAAATAAATAGAGTTCAAAGAAGAAATATATGTTAGGCAAGAAAAAGAAAAATGTGACTTGTAGAGATATCTTTTAATGTTGCTTTAACATTTTAACTTTTGATATGCTTAATTTATGATGATAAAAATGATTAAAAATACAGTTATAGATTTAGCTATATTTTTAAAGAATGTATATTTTATCAGACACAGCTAATTCACTCTTTCCATTGTGTTTGGCATGAATAAACATTTTATATCAATGTATGGCATAGTATGGTTTACCAAGCATCTTGCAGTAACTGCACCACAAAGGAAGCAGTTGAGTTTCTGTCAAGAAATTGAGTGCAAGTTGCTAGTTACAAAAGTAGTCATGGGGATGTTAAATGCAGCAAAGGGAGCACAGTCGTACGGTTGTAATAACTCTGGTGCCAGTGGGTATAAGACTTATTAGGCTGATCACTTCGTACGGTATACGAATGTCTAATCACTACACCTGAAACTAATGCAGTATTGTATGTTAACTGTTCTTGAAAAATAAATTTTAAAAAAGAAAGGAATGTTTGGGTTAGAAATGCCTGGATTAACATTTTGTCTCTTTTTTTGTGCTTCTGAGCAGAATAATTCAACTCTGTAGGAATTGTGGACTATAATTTTAAATTAAAAAAATGTACTTCATTGCATTATTTGAATGACAAAATGAAGTAATGCATGCAATGACCATGGAATGTTAAAATTTTTCAAAAACGTTAATTATGTTATTAGCAACAATATTGAAATAATTTTCCAGGTGATATTCTTGGCATTTTCTTGCTTCAACACTTTTTTTTGTTTCCTAGGTTATTGTGTATTGTATAAGCCTATGACTTCAAGTTTTTTACTCTTTGAGGTCATTTACTGATGCTGTGTTCAAATTTTCATGTGAACTTATTTTTATGTCTTCTAGGTCCATATTATGTTCATGTAAATACTTTTTGAATCACAATACACAGCTTACAAAATTTTTATCCTTCTTCAATTTCAAAACTGTATTTCTTTCCATATCTTGGGCTGCCTTTACCTGATTGATTATTTGTTGTGGATGCTCACTGGGCAATATTTTGATGGTTTTCTATGATTATACTTAAATTTCACTTCCTGGCAAAATTTTGTCAATGTCAATGTTACTATGTTTTGGGTTATTTTTACTTTTCTTTTCTAAAACATAAGTATCACGTAGCTCCTATGGCTGGGATTCTGGCATACCCTTTAGTATTTTTCTCAAAACTTAGTAACTTTTTCATCCTTCAATATCTTTCTCAAAATTTAGTAGCTGTTTCATCTGGAATAATACAATTTAAGTTGTAAACTTAGAAACTTTAATGGGCATTTGCCTTTTACAGATAAATTATAAAATATTATGTATGAACAATTTGAGTATTGATTTTTAGGGAAATAACTATATGCTACAGAAGATAACGTGTTTGTTCATAACATTTATTTTAATGAGGATAGAGCAAATATGCCTATACTGATATTACCCTATGTCAACCCAAAAGAATGAAACTGATGATAGGTAGACAGATAAACAGGTAGGCAGATAGATAGATGATAGATTGTTTGTAAGTCATCTAATATACAGAATACTACATATAATAAAAATTCTTAACCAAGTGATAAAAATCTGAAAAGGAGATCTGCATATTATATCAGGTAGGCATTCGTGTTGAATAATGTGACCAAATTCCCATATCTGAGACTATTGCTACTTCCATACTGGCAAGAAGTATACCTCACCCAGAACTTCAAGGCTTCAGAAATTGAAAAATAGTTTATCTTCATACAATATGCTAAAGAACTCAGAGAATTCTAAAGTGCAATGCCATGGAAAATGCAAGTGATACAGAATCTGAATCCTATCTTTGAAAATACATTCTAATGCTAACTCTTCAACCTTGGACAGATTATGTGCCTGCTCAGATAGAAAGTTAACAATAATGTGGAATCAAATTCAAATTTATCATTTGTTGTGTGAGTTGGATGCATTACTTTTCTCCTCTGCACCGTGTTACCTGTATGCATAAAATACACAAAAACTTAAATTCGGGACTATTATGAAAATGTGATAAAATTACACAAAGCTTTGTACATAATGCCTCTCACATATGATATTTACATATTATATATCTTGCATAGACATTTTTCCATCTTCATTTTCATAATCAGCATCATTGGGATTTTTATGGAAGCAGGTAATCAGTAAATCCTCAGAAGTTTGTTGATGAGACAATGCATATTAAAGAATTTGCCAAATTCAAGTTCTAGTTTTACCATTAAAATACTAGCAATCACTATTATTGGTATTATAATTACGTTTTCATTGAGATTATCTGGGTGACATCGGTTCACAGAACCATACTGGTTTCAAGTGCATAACAACAACACATCGCCTGCACACTGGTGATGGACTGTGGGCCCATCACCCAAGGCAAAGGCTCTTCTTGTCCCCAGTCATCCCCTTTCGCCCTTTCCACCTCCACCCACACCCTGTTTCCTCTGGTCATCATCATACCACTAGAAACAGGAATAGGGGTGAAAAAAATGCTCAACTAGGGCTAAAAAAATTTAAGTTTTAGGTATACTTTGCTATGAACTTATCTAGTGGTACACAAGGATATATAGGATTATCTGGAGAATTCTATTCATCTGCTCTGTCATTCAATTATTTCATTATTATATTATATATTATTTATACATACGATTATATATAGCTATATGTAAATATATCTAGCCATATTTATATTACTATAGTTCTTTATTATAAATTATCTCTGAATTCTGACATACTATAAGAAAGGCATTTGATATGACTGACATCTGACAACTGTCACAGCCAGGGCTCAAGAAGAGACCTTTGTAAACACGACACCTGACCGAGGAGGAGGGTATGCCCACTCTCTGCTCAGTCAGTCTCAGCTGTCCTCCTTGGGTCCTCATGGGCTTCCCAAACCAGAAACTAACGGACCCAAGTAAAGGACGGCTAGACAGTTTTGCCAGACCTGTTGAGATTTTCCTTTCTGAATCCCACTTTATAATTCTTGATTTTTCTATTATTGAAATTAAAAAAAATATGTTTTACTTCATACAAATGAAAGTACTTATCAGTGACTTTCCCTCCTGTGAATATGGTGATCCTTTACAGTTTGGTTAGTGCTAATTTCCTATTGCTTTTCAGATATATTTGAAATATTCTTTGATATTGGCTTATACACAACACAATACAATTATAATGAAACAAGAGTACACTGCCTTTGTTAGTGGCCAGGAACGCAAGTTAAGGCTATCTTGCGAGATGACCTAGCGTAGCCTTGTCAGTCTTTCACAAAAACTCCCAGTTTTTATTTGTGTATAACATCAGCAAACAGGACTTCAGAGCAAGTAACACCAGCTGTCGTTATTAAGAGTGACATTGCCCAAGGTTAGGCCAGGCATGAGAAACCCTTCGTCTTCATTATATCTTTGCTTCTCCTTGTTTACTATGAACTTGTCTAGTTGAGTTGATAAAAAGTATGCAAAGATCAATTTGGATTAAATCCAAACCTGAGTGAAAAAGCTGTGGATCCACTGAAGGAAGTACTGATTTATCAACTCTCATTCTCCATTGTCTGTGGTGTGATAACATCGTGTATATGCGTAAGGATTTATCACGTAATTCCAAAAACCTATAAAAGTCTTATCTGTCTTCAGAAAAACTCAGACAGTTAGAATCTCTTTATTCATGTTCTGAAATAAGTAACCCCTAAAAGGATAGTCAGTAGTTCAAAGTTGAGGACAAATTCAAAAAACTGAATTCTGAATGTAGAAAAAATATCTATGCTGTTATACAAAAATGTGAGGGTCGGATCAGCACATTAAGCAGGAAAAACATA